>JAQQSO010001415.1:0-21297 GCA_028658305.1 Pachyuromys duprasi
AGGGGAGGAGGTCCTCCCCTGTTGGTGGACTTGGAGGGGGCGGGGAGGAGGGAGATGAGGGAGGGAGTGCGAGTGTGGGACGGAATGAGGGAGGAGGCTACGCCTGGGATCAAAGTACCTAACCTGTGATTGATATAAAAATAAATTAATTAAAATAAAAAAAAATAAAAAAAAAGATTTGCAAACTTTTTTTTTCTTTTTTTTTTTTTAGAATTTTTATAGGGAATGTGTTCAATCTGTAGGTTGCATTTGATAAGATGGCCATTTTTTCGTATACTAATCCTATGAATCCCTGAATATCTTTCCATCCTTGGTGACTTCTTCAATTCCTTATTCAAAGCTTTAAAGTTTTCATTGTACAAGTCTTTAACTTGCTTTTTTAGAGTTACTCTACGATATTTTGTATATTTGAGGGTATTGTGAAGTGTTGTTTTGCTGATTTCTTTCTCAGTTCTCTTGTCATTTTCTATAGGAGATATAGAAAATTTTCTGTAATGTAATTTTCTTTCTAATCTTGAATGTAGGCTTATTCCTGAAAGTGTTTGTCAGCTGCAGGAAAGTAGTAATAGAATTTTTGGGATCTCTTATGTATACTATCATATCCTCTTCCTTTTAGGATATTTTGACTCCTTTATTTCCAAATTATAGCCCCTTGATCTCTTTCAGTTGGCTTATTACACTAGCTAGAATGTCAAGTAGTGTATTTAATATGATATGGAGAGAGTGGACAGCCTTGTCTTCTTCTTGATTGTAGTGGAATTGCTTTGAGTTTCTCTCCATTTAATTTGATCTTGGCTATAATAAAATGTTTAATTTTGTTTAGGTCTGTTGCTTTTATCCCTCATCTCTCCAAGACTTTTATGATGCATTGGTTTAGGAGCTTGTCAGAGGATTTTTCAGTGTCTAATGAGATGATCATGTGTTGTTTTTTTTTTTTTCCTGTCAGTTTATTTTTGTGGTGTGTTACATTTACTTTTTGTATTTTGAACCCTCCTTGCATTTCTGAGAAGAAGCCTATTTGGTCACTGTGGGTGATCTTTTTGATGTGTTCTTGGATTCAGTGTGAAAGTATTTTATTGAGCATTTTGGCATCTAATATTCTTTTATACATTTTTCTTTTATTAAATATTTATCCTGTTTGATATCAGGATAACTGGCTTCATGCAATCATTTGAGTAATATTCCTTTAATTTCTATTTAGGAGAATATTTTGAACGTTGATGTTGTTATGTCTTCTTTGAAACTCAGGCTAAATTCTGCAATGAAACCACTGCACGCTGACTTCTTAGGTTCAAGGTCTTGTCATGACTTCTTCTATTTTGCTAGAGTTTATATGTCTATTAATATTTTCTGTATAATCTTGATTTAACTTTCATGAGTTACACATATTGAGAAAATAATCATAAAAACTTGATTTTGTGATTCTCAGGATTTCCTATTGTTTGTGTTTTCCCTATTTTTTTTTCTGATTTTATTAATGTGGACATTTTCTCCCTGTCTTTTAATGAGTTTGGATAACCATTTCTCTATTTTATTTTCTCAAAGAAACCAAATCTGTGTTTCATTAATTCTTTGTTATTTTTTTTTATTTCAGCCATAAATTCTATATTTTCTTGCTCTCTATTCCTTTGAATGTTTTTGCTTCTTTTTTAGAGCTTTTTGCTGTTAAGTTGCTAGAAAAGGATCTATCTTTTTTTTTCTATGCATGCAAGTAGTGCTATGATCTTTCTTCCTATCACCAGTTTCATTGTGTCACGTAAGTTTGGATATGTTGTATATTCATTTTTATTGAATAGTAGCAAGTCTTTAATTTCTTTCTTTCTGCCTCATCCCTCTTTTCATTCAGTAGAGAGTTGTTCAGTTTCCCTGAGTATTCTGTTATTTATGATGTGCATCTTTTAATTCATGAGGGAGAAGTATGGGAGGGGTAGGGAGTACCTGTGAGGAGGAAGGTGGAGGGGAAGGGAAAGAGAGTGATCAGGAAGGAGAAAAGAGAAGAATTACTAGGTAGAGGGCAGGTCATACTAGCCAAGCCCTGCAGCAGAGAGAGAGACCTAACACTCCAGCCTTCTGTTCATGATGAATGGATAATGGGTGAAGAAATTGGCCTTTGGTGACTTACTTCTGATATTGTGACTTTGATCTTTTGGGGAAGGAGTTGGAATGTTGGCCAAGTCCAACTAGACAAACTGACAAAATTTCAGCTAACCTTTTAGCTGATTGGTTCTAAGGGAGGCAAGTGAGGCAGTAGTTAGTGTCTTCCAGAGTACAATCAAAGAACAGCTAAGTACAGAGATAAGAGAGTGCAACGAGAGTGTAGCCAAGGGAGGAGACACCACTGAGTCATCAGAAAAGATAAGATTAACTTTCGCCTCTGGCCAGGTTTATTAGTATCTGCTATGAATGATTACTTCTGAGCAGTATAGGTAAAATTTCTTGAACTTAAATTTACCTTGTAAACCAAAAGGAAGCTGCATAGAAAAATGGCTGCAAGTGTGTCAATTGCCACATAGAGAAGTCCTCAACACTGATTTACCTCCACTCTTATAGACTCTGTAGCGTAATCACAGAAGAGAAAGTAGAAACAATTGCTATTCTGTGCTAAGGTATTTTGCTAGCCTGATGATTTTTTAATTTTTAATCTTGTTCTTTTTTGTTTTGGTTTTGGTTTTGAAGAGAAAGGTTTTCTGTGTCGACTTGGCTGTCCTGAAAGTATGTATGTGGTCCAGTCGGTCCTTGAACTTCGAGATTCACTTGATTCTGACTACAGAGTGCTGGGATTAAGTGTGGGCCAATATGACTGGCATTTTCTGAATTGTATGCTGGGTGAATGGCCTGGTATGTAAGTTTTTGTTCATGTCAGGCATATGCTGTTATATTGCTCTTCACCTACATCTACATTTGAATTTTGAAATTTGTCAGAGAGTATATTCTATTTCTCAGGATGGCAAGTGTTCATGACATGAATACTGCTGGAGCCATCTGAGTCTTTGGTTGCAGGTGCATGACATTATTGCTACCTGCTGTGTACGTTTTGATTTTTTGAATGAAGGAATATGAATGTTTTGCCTGTTTGCATGAATATGAATGTCATTTATTTCTAGTCTTTACAATAGTCAGAAGATGACATCAGAACTCCTGGATTTGGAGTAATGGATAGATATGATCCTCCATGTAAGCACTGGCAATTGAGCCCAATTATTCACAAGACCAGCAAGAGCTCTTAGCTGCTCTTCCATCTCTCCTGACTTATGCTGCATATTTATGATCAACATTCATATTGTTAATATTTTTATCTGTCCTTTTGTAACTTTTTAAACATACATCCCCTTTTAGTAAGATGTTACAAATGGTACAGTTTAAGCTGGGGCATTTCAGGTTACTGGAAGAGGAAGACAGAAGTCAAATGAATGTATAATTCTTTTTTAATTACATTTTATTTTCGTATTAATTACAGTTTATTCACTTTGTATCCCAGCTCTAGCCTCCTGCTTCATTCTCTCCCCATAACCTCCTCCCTCTGTCATCTCCCATGCCCCTTTCCAAGTCGACTGATAGAGGAAGTCCTCCTCCCATTCCATCTGACCCTACCTTGTAGGTCTCATAAGGGCTGACTGCATTGTCCTTCTTTTTTGCCTGTCAGGGCTGCTCCTACCTTAGGGACAACTGATCAAAGAGCCAGACACTGAGTTCATGTCAGAGGCAGTCCCTCTTCTCTTTATTAGGGAACTGTCTTGGACACTGAGCTGCCTTGGACTACATCTGAGAGGGGGTTTTAGTTTATCTCCATGAATGATCCTAGGATGGAGTATCAGTTTCAGAAAAGACCCCTTTGTCCAGATATTTTGGTTCCGTTGCTCTGCTTGTGGAGCTCCTGTCCTCTCCAGGTCTTACTATCTCTGTCTTTTTCCTAAGATTCCCTGAACTCTGCCTAAAGTTTGGTTATTAATCCAGCATCTGATTCGATACCCTGCTTGGTAGAGTCTTTCCGAGGCCCTCTGTGGTATGCTCATGTCCTGTTTCCTGTGTTCTCTTTCTTCCAATGTCCATCCTGTTTGTCTTTCTGAGTGAGGACTGACCATCTTATCCAGGGTTCTCCTTCTTGCTTAGCTTCTTTAGGTGTACAGATTTAGTATGTTTATCCTATATTATATGTCTAATATCCACTTATAAGTGAGTATATACCATGTGTATCTTTCTGCTCTGGAATACCTCACTCAGGATGATCTTTTCTAGTTCCCACCATTTGCCTGCAAATTTCATGATTTCCTTGTTTTTAATTGCTAGGTAGTTTTCCACTGTTTAAATGTACCACAATTTAAGTATCCATTCCTCAACTGAGGGACATCTGGGTTGTTTCCAGGTTCTGGCTATTACAAATAAAGCAGCTATGAACATAGTTGAGCAAATGTCCTTGTTGTGTACTTGAGCATATTTTGAATATATGCCTAGGAGTGATATAGCTGGATCTTGAGGAAGCACTATTCCTAATTGTCTGAGAAAGGGCCAGATTGATTTCCAAAGTGATTGTACAAGTTTACATTCCCACCAGCAATGGAGGAGGGTTCGCCTTTCCCCATATCCTCTACAGCATGTGTTGTTACTTGAGGTTTTGATCTTAACCATTCTGATTGGTGTAAGGTGAAACCTCAGGGTTATTTTGAACTTCAGTTCCCTGATGACTAAGGACTTTGAGCATTTCTTTAAGTGTTTTTCTGCCATTTGCTAGTCTTCTACACAAAATTTTCTGTTTAGCTCTGTAACCCCTTTTTAAATTGGATTGCTTGAACTGTTGGTTTTAACTTCTTTAGTTCTTTATATATTCTGGATATTAGCCCTCTGTCACATATAGGGTTGGTGGAGATCCTTTTCCAGGTTTTAGGCTATCATTTTGTTTTGTTGATAGTGTCCTTTCCTTTACAGAAGCTTTTCAGTTTCATAAGGTCCCATTTATTGATTGTTGATTTAGGGCCTGTGCTGTTGGTGTTCTATTCATGAAGTAGTCTCCTGTGCCAAAGATTTCAAGGCTCTTCCCAACTTTTTCTTCTAACCGATTTAGTGTGTCTGGTTTTGTATATTTTTATTTTATGTGTTTTGCATGCATGCATGTCTGTATATAAGGATGCAAGTAAGCTGCCTTGTGGGTACTGGGAATTGAACCCTGGTCCTACAGAAAAACATCCAGTACCCTTAACCGCTGAGCCATCTCTCCAACCCCGTGTATCTGGTTTTATGTTGAGGTCTTTGATATACTTGGGCTTCAGTTTTGTGCAGGGTGATAAATATGGATCTATTTGTATTTTTCTGCATGTAGACATGCAGTTTGACCAGCACCATTTGTTGAAGATGCTGTTTTTTTTTTTTCATTGTATCATTTAGGTATTTTTAAAAAAAATCAAGTAAACTTATGTGTGTGGATATATTTCTGGGTCTTCTATTGCACTCCATTGATCCACTATTTTGTTTCTATGCCAGCACATGCAGTTTTTATTACTATTGCTCTGTAGTACAGCTTGAGATTAGGGATTGAGATAGCTCCAGAAAATGTGTTGTTGTACAGGACATTTTTCCCATTCTGGGTTTCTGGTTTTTCCATATGAAGTTGAGAATTTATCTTTTAAGTTCTAAAGAATTGTGTTGGCATTGTGATGGGAACTGCATTGAATCTGTAGATTGCTTTTGTGAGGATGGCCATTTTCACCATGTTATTCATAGTGATCCATGAGCTTGGGAGCTCTTTCCATTTTCTGATATCTTCTTCAATTTCTTCAGAGACTTGATGTTTTTTTTTTTTTTTTTTGAAGAGGTCTTTCACTTGTTTGGTTAGAGTCATACCAAGGTACTTTATGTTATTTGTGACTATTGTGAATGGTGTTGTTTCCCTAATTTCTTTCTTGGCCCTTTTGTCCTTGGTATACAAGGAGGCTTTTTTTTTTTTTGAGTCAATTTTGTATCCAGCCACTTTGCTGAAGCTGTTTATCAGCTGAAGGAGTTCTCTTGTAGAATTTTTGGAGTCGCTCATGTATACTATCATATCATCTCCAAATAGTGATACTTTGACTTCTTCCTTTCCTTTCCAATTTGTATCCCCTTGATCTACTTTAGTTGCCTTATTTCTCTAGCTAGTTCTTCAAGTTCAATGTTGAACAGATATGGAGAGAGTGGGCAGCCTTGCCTTGTCCTTGATTTCAGTTAGATTGATTTAAGTTTCTCTGCATTTAGTTTGATATTGTCTATAGGCTTGCTGTATATTGTTTTTTTACTATGTTTAGGTATGTGCCTTGGTATCCCTGATCTCTCCAAGACTTTAAACATGAATGGATGTTAGATTTTGTCAAATGCTTTTCAGCATCTAAGGAGATGATCATGTGGTTTTTCTCCTGTTTGTTTATATGTTGGAATACACTGATTGATTTCCATATATTGAACTACCCCTGCATGTCTGAGACGATGCCTGCTTGGTCATGGTAGATAATATCTTTTATGTGTTCTTGGATTTTGCTTGCAAGTATTTTATTGAGTATTTTTTGCATCAGTGTTCATAAAAGAGATAGGTCTGAATTTCTCATTTTTGGGTGGGTCTTTGTGTGATTTAGGTAGCAAGGCAACTGCCTTCATAGAATGAGTTTGGTATTGTTCCTTCTGTTTTTATTTTGTGGAATAGTTTGAAAAGAATTAGAATTAGCTCTTATATGAAAGTCTAGTAGAATTCTGTGCTAAAACCATCTGGCCCTGGGTTTTTTTTTTTCAAGAGAGACTTTTGATGACTGATTTTATTTCTTTGGGGGATGTAGGATTATTCCACCTATTTACCTGTTCTTTATTTAATTTTGGTAAATAGAATCTCTCAAGAAAATTGTCCTTTTCATTTAGATTTTCAAATTTTGTGGCATATAGGTTTGTGTAGTAAGACCTAAAGATTGTTTGGATTTCCTCAGTGTCTTTTATGTTCCCATTTTTGTTTCTGATTTTGCTGATTTTTATCATTTCTGTCTACCTTTTTTTGTTTGTTTGCTTGCCTAAGGGTGTGCCTATCTTGTTGATTTTCTCAAAGAACCAGATCTTGGTTTCATTGATTATTTGAATTGTTTTATGTGTTTCAATTTTGTTGATTTCAGCTGAGTTTGATTATTTCCAGTCATCTGCTCCTCTTGGGTGTATCTACTTCTTTTTTCCCTAGGGCTTTCAGGTGAGCCATTAAGTTGCTTGTATGAGATGTTTCAAATTTCTTCTTGAAGGCACTTAGTGCTATGCATTTTCTTCTTAGCACTGCTTTCATTGTGTCCCAAATGTTTGATTATATTGTGCCTTCATTTTCATTGATTTCTAGGAAGTCTTTAATTTCTTTATTTCTTCCCTAAACCAGCTATCATTGTGTAGCAAGTTGTTCAGTTTCCATGTGTGTATAGGCTTTTTACTATTTTTGTTGTTGTTGAGGTCTAGCTTTAGTCCATGGTCATCAGATAAGATACAAGGGATTATTTCATTCTTGTATGAGGGTTGCTTTGTGACCAACTATATGGTCTATTTTAGAGAGGGTTCCATGAGGTACTGAAAAGAAGGTATACCTTTTGAATTTGGATGAAAAGTTCTGTAGACATCTATTAGGTCCATTTGATATAGGTTCTCTGTAAGTGCCATTATTTCCCTGTTTAGCTTCTGTGTAGATGATCTGTTGCTTGGAGAGAGTGGAGTGTTGATGTCTCCCAATGTTAAGGTGTTGGGAATCAGTGTGTGATTTAAGCTTCAATAATGTTTCATTTACAAATGTTTGTGCTTTTGTATTTGCGGCAGAGATGGTCAGAATTGTCATGTTATCCTGGTGGATTGTGTTTCCTTTGATGAGAATGAAGTGCCCCTTCTCATCATTTTTGAATAATTTTGGTTGAAAACCTTTTAAATTAGATTTTCAATAGCTACCCCAGCTTGTTTTCTGGGTCCATTTGCTTGAAAAACTTTTTCCAGCCCTTTACTCTGATGTAGTCTTTATCTTTGTTACAAAGGTGTGTTTCTTTGATGCAGCAGAATGTTGGATTCTGTTTCTGCAACCATTGTGTTAGTCTGTGTTTTTTTTTATTGGGTAGTTGTATCTATTGATGTTGATAGATAATAGTGACCAATGAATGTTAGTTTCTTTTCTTGTGGAGTTGGTGTTGTTTCTGTTTTTTAATGTTTTATTTAGTTTTTTGTTGTGAAGTTATCTATATCATATGTTTTCTTCAGTGTAGTTGTTTTGGCTGGATTGGAGTTTTCCTTCTAATATCTTCTGTATGGCTGGATTCCTGTGTAGATATTGTTTAAGTTTAGTTTTGTCATGGAATATTTTGTTTTCTCCATCTATGTTTATTGGAAGCTTCGCTGTGTTTAGTAATCTCGATTGGCATCTGTGGTCCCTGCATGACATCTGCCCAGGCCCTTATGGCTTTCATAGTTTCTGCTGAGACATCTGGTGTGGTTCTGATAGGCCCACATTTATATGTTAGTTGGCCTTTTTCCATTGCTGCTTTTAATATGTTTTCTTTGTTCTGTAGATTTAGTGTTTGGACTATGATGTGATGTGAGGAGTTTCTTATCTGGTATAGTCTATTTGGTGTTCTGAAGGCCTCTTTTATATTAATGGACATCTCTTTCTTTAAGTTGGGAAAATTTTCTTCTATCATTTTCTTGAAAATATTTTCTGGACCTTAAATTTTGAAATGTTCTTTTTCTTCCATTCCTATTATTCTTAGATTTTGCCTTTTCATGGCATCCTTGATTTTGTGGATGTTTTTTATTTTCTCTTGGAAGAGTGTTCAAAAAGTGCAGATATGACAGGAGGTAAACATCATCATTCAGTTTTCTTCTAAAATGACTTGGTGATTACGTTAGAACCTCTGTGTCAGGAAATAAGTCAGAGAACCACCAGAATTCTATGAACTTATATTAAAGAAGAGTAAACTTACAGTGTTGTCACTATCATGCTTTCTCTTGTACACATGTTGGCATATTTTAGGATGCAATGAATTATGATGATGTTCATATGAACTTCAGTTGGGAAGAGGGAACTTTACTGGATCCTTTCCATTATGATATCCTCCTGGAAGAAATACTAGAGACCCACAACAACCTCACTGATATAGGTAAGACAGTGAATTTTTGTTCACTTTTTAAAGCAAGGAAGCAACTGCAGATATTGTTGTTGGTACTCTTATGTAAGGAGAAGGAATGAGTGAAAAAAATCCGGCATGGTTTTGAGGTTCACTGAAGATAGTAACTTAAATTTTGCCTATCTTATAAAAATATATCACAATTTTCTGGTACACATTTTAGGCTACAACTGGGAATACCAGAGTGTTGAAGAACACTTTCAAGATTCTAGAAGAAATGAAAGGTAATTTTCATGTACATGCTGATATAAATATGCCTCTGAAGAAATTTTAATGTGTCCCACTCATTCTAAACAAAATCAACAATGTAAAAAAATCACGACTTTAAGTGTATTAATGATGATTAAATTCTCATAAATCCATATACCTAAGAGTAGGTTATCCAATTTGTCCCTGCAAGGCATTCCTCTAAGAAAGAATGCAAGGAAACCCTTGCATTCAAATTGTATTCAAATTGTAACAGACATTACAATTTGAACTATAGCTCCACTACAGCTACTCTTAGAAATGCCAATCTCTTTAGTTTCATACCACTGAGATATTTCAAAATTTATCCATATTGAATATGTGATGTATATATGTCCAAAACCTCTCATAAGGATATTCCAAACCAACGCTAGTGTTACTAGCTAGTGTTAGTAGCTACTATTACTAGTGTAACATTGCTAAGTTTAAAGAGGGGCAGTATATAAGTGTCAAGAATATTGTTCACGAGTGTCTATGAAGAACAAAGAGTCAAAGTGTGTGAATATGAAATCTTTTCATTTGTTATTTTTCTTAGCAGGTATATCATTTGTCAAAATAGATACAAGTCATGTGATCATTGAGATATTGAAAGAAACAGCATAGCTGTGTCCCAGAACAATCGGAAGATATGTAGCAGTCCCCACTTTGAGCAGACTTTCTGAATTTGATACAAGTTTACAATTATTTTATTATTGACTATTAATCAATTAAAAATTGAAAGGAAGTTTACGGTCTTACCAATATCAGTGAGTTTCTAGTCGGTTTCCAGTATCACATCCTTGTAGAAACTCTTCTGGGAAGGATCCAGCAAAGACTACATTTCCTGAGTGAATTTCACATGCATATCATACAGGTCATTTCTTTTTATACCATCGCATACATGTGTACAACAGAAAGAATGATAGTGACAACACTATAAATATATACTTCATTCATTTGTTTATTATTATTTTTATATACTATTGTATTTTTTAAAGATTTCTTTATTTATTATGTATACAGAGTTCTGCCTGCATGTATACCAGAGCAACAGAAGAGGACACCACATCTCATTATAGATGGTTGTGAGCCACCATGTGGTTGCTGGGAATTGAACTCAGGACCTTTGGAATATCAGTCAGTGCTCTTAACCTCTGAACCATCTCTCCAGCCCTCATTTGTTTATTATTAATAATAAGTGAACTGTAAATTTCTATCACATTCAGAAAGTCTCCTCTAAGTGGGGGAATATGAATAAACAAAACTAATATAAATAATTAGTTTTCCAACTACAGTGGGAATACATCTACATTATCACACTGCAGAAAATTTCTGTGAGTACTAGGAATGTAGAAATTCTCCTGTTTGTCCTGGTTCACTTTACAAATGTAACATGACTCCTAGTATAGGAAAACTTATAAATGCAATCAGTGTGATAGAGCTGAGATTTTCCGGTTCTCTTCGGATATGTGAAAAATCTCATATAGAAAAAAAGGATGCTATAATGTGAGCCATGGAATAAATAAATGCTCTTAGCATCATAGGTATCTTCAAATGTATGAAACATCCATAATGAAAGGGAAAACTATGAACGTAAACAAAGTGAAAAATCTGTAAGTTCTACCTTCTGTTTAAAATTAGACAAAATTGTGACACTAACTCACATAGATAAAAAAAATCATTAATGTAATGAATGTGGTAATCCTTATATATCTACTAATTATCGTTACAGGAATGAACTAACATATACTGAAGAGCAACCCTATGAATGTAATTTATGTGATAAAACTTCTGCATATGAAAGGCATGAAGGAATTCATACTGGAGAAAAACCCTACAAATGTACTCAATGTGATAAAGCCTTTGAGTGTCCTAGTACTGTCCGAATACATCAAAGAGCACACACTGGAGAGATATACTATGAATGTAATCAGTGTGGTAATGCCTTTTCACAGCACAGAACTCTCCAAATTCATGAAAGAATTCATACTAGAAGAAAATCCCACAAAGGTTATCAGTGTGATAAAGCCTTTTCACAATACAGTCATCTCCCAATTCATAAAAGAATTCACTGTGGAAAAAAACCCTACAAATGTAAAAAATGTGATAAAGCCTTTTCACAGCACAGTCATCTCCAAATTCACCAAAGAATGCATACTGGAGAGAAACACTACAAATGTAGTCAATGTCATAAAACCTTTGAGTATCATAGTGGTCTCCGGATACATCAAAGAACCCATACTGGAGAGAAACCCTATGAATGTAATCAGTGTGATAAAGCCTTTTCAAACACAGTCATCTCCAAGTTCATAAAAGAGTTCATACTGGAGAAATACCTTACAAATATAATCAATGTGATAAAGCATTTTCATTTCACTCTTATCTTCAAAGGCATGAAAGATTCCATACAGGTGAGAAACCCTACAAGTGTAATCTGCCCCGACCCGTGGGACCTAGTTATTCGTGGGGTCCAAGGGGATCCAAGCCTGAAAGAAAAACGGGCGGGAAAGAAGAAGGAAGACCAAACAGTTTCCTTGTCAAGGTCTCGTTTAATGGGGTGAGAAGCACCAGTTTTAAAAGCAGAGAAAGGAAGGAGCAGGGAGGGGTAGGTAAAATTCCTGTGAGATGAGTGGTTCCGCCTGGGCAGCTTGTGATCTTGAAATGTCCTTCTGCCTGGTCAGCTCCTGATCTTGGAATGTCGTCCCACCTGGGAGCTTCCTTATCTCTGGAATATCCGGTTCCAACTGCATAGCTGTTGTCATTGGGGGTCAGCAATTCTCAGCAAAGGGAGTCTTTTACTCTAAGCCATTTTTCACAACACAATAATCTGCAAATACACGAAAGAACATATACTAGAGAGAAACCCCACAAATGCCATCAGTGTGATAAGGCCTTTTCACAACATAGTAATCTCCAAGTCCATAAAAGAACACATACTAGACAAAGGACCTACAAGTGTGATCAGTGTGATAAAACCTTTGCATGTCAGTGTAAACTCCAAATACATAAAATGACACACACTGGAGAGAAGCCCTATAAATGTAATCAATGTGAGAAAGCCATTTCACATCGCCGTGATCTTCAAAGGCATGAAAGAATTCATACTGGAGAGAAAGCCTACAAATGTAATCAATGTGATAAAGCATTTTTATATCGCCCTCATCTTCAAAGGCATGAAAGAATTCATACAGGAAAGAAACCCTACAAATGTAATCAATGTGATAAAGCTTTTTCCCAAAACAGTAGTATGCAAATACATAAAAGAACACATACTGGAGAGAAACACTATAAATATAATCAATGTGAGAAAGCCTTTTCACATCGCCATGATCTTCAAAGACATGAAGGAAGTCATACGGGAGAGAAAACCTACAAATGTAATCAATGTGATGAAGCTTTTTCACAACACAGTAGTATGCAAGTACATAAAAGAACATATACTGGACAGAAACCCTACGAATGTAATCAGTGTGGTAAGGCCTTTTCACACCATAGTAATCTCCAAATCCATAAAAGAATGCATACTGGAGTAACACCCTACAGATGTGATCAATGTGACAAAGCCTTTGCATGTCAGCATAAGCTCCAAATACATAAAATGACACACACTGGAAAGAAAACCTATAAAAGTAATCAATGTGAGAAAGCCTTTTCACATCACTGTGATCTTCAAAGGCATGAAAGATTTCGTACTGTAGAGAAATACTACAAATGTAATCAATGTGGTAAATCATTTTTATATTGGCCTTACTTCAAAGGCATGGAAGAGTTCATACAGGAGAGAAACCCTACAAATGTAACCAATGTGATAAAGCTTTTTTGCAACACAATAGCATGCAAGTACATAAAAGAACACATACTGGAGAGAAACCCTACAAATGTAATCAAGGTGATAAAGCCTTTTCACAATTCAGTAATTTCCAAATTCATAAAAGATTTCATACCAGAGAAAAACACTACAAATGTAATCAATGTGATAAATCCTTTACATGTCAAAGTAATCTCCAAAGACATAATAGAACACATACTGAAGAGAAAACCTAAGTACATAATCAGTGTGGTAAGGTCTTTGCATGCCACATTGATCTTCAAAGGCATGAACTAAATCATACTGGGGAGGAACCCTAGGAGTACATTTAATCTGATGAAACTTCTGTACATTTTTATATTTTTCATTATCATGAAAGAATTCATACTTAAGAGAAACTTTATAAATGTGTTTAACATGATAATTGCAATCTTTGCATTGTCATAATTTTGTAGAGACATAATGGAGGGTGGGATAGGTCGACTAGCTACAACAGTCACAATGAAAGAGAGGAAGCCAGGAGAAAATGTTTATACAATATTTTTGCTGTCATTTATTTGCTTGTGTTTGTATCATGAGGAAGTACAAAGATGAACTATGACCTGGATTCATCAACCAGATGGACCTCTTTATTACTTGAGTTGGTTTGTATTAGAGAATTTACTTGAAGCGAAAGAAAAGCAAATTAAAACCTAAAATGGTACCTCAAAAGTGATTTTGTTGCTGAAAAGAACTAAGAATGTTGTCTTTTAGAAGAATGTGGGAGATATCAGGACTTTCAATGGCAAAAGAGATAGAAAGCTGTACCCAGAGCTTCATCATCTATTCTTGTATGACCTGGAAGATTGGACTGCTGAGAATAATGCAGAGATGTGTGAAAGGAACTCCAAGAAAATTAAGCTAAAGGTCATTTGTGTTGTATTTTGTCACAAAATGTTTGTTACTTTGTCCATTTCCTACAAAATTAAGTAAGGCAGAAATTAAAATAATGTACCAGGTTTTTAAAGACAAATTATTATTTCTGCTTGATGGTTATTACTGATGAATCATTAAGGTCTACAGTGAAAACGAGCAATAATTGGGGTAGAATAAAGAGAAGTATGATTGGTAGAGCAAAACAACACTGGGTAGTGTTCAGATGACAGTCAAATGCTGAAGTAGAGGCCGGAAGTTACAAGAAAATTATCAGAGAAAATCTACTTCTACCAGAGAAAGCCCTTGCTCTGGATTGGAAGTCTAAAAAGGTGCCCTAAGTGAAACAGCCCATCCTCTTCAGCCTTGAATTAATGCAAGGTGAAAGCAAAGTGATTTCTATTCGAAGGAATGTTAAACTGAGCCTGCTATAGCTGTCATTCAGGCATTGTATGGTCTGTAACAATTTAAAAGCCAAACACAACAGGATCATCCATGTTGTAGTGGTTGTGGAAGAAGAAAGATGCAAAATGTAAAGGCCATGGATTCTGCCTCTGTGTTTTCAGTTCAGCACTCTTGCACCCATTTATGTTTGTCAGAATTAGAGTCACAGGGAGGAGACTACAAGAGTTAATTTCATGAAGGTTTGTGAATGATTCCTAAGTTGATGTTTGAGACCACAAGATGTTTAGATACTCAAGCTATGAGGTGTCTTCTCTGGAGAGCTGCAGATAGGGAGTGGCCGTATTCACAGAGAAAAGTTGCAGGGAAAAATGAGCCATGTAAACCCTTTGAAATTGAAGCCCCATGTGTCTCAGAAAAAGAAGCATGATTGGGTGTTTGACCTTCTGGGATTCAGTGTTTCCTTGGTTAAATCTCTCCCCACTATAGCCCTATATATTTCTGTGGGGATGGGGGAGATGAGGGAGTGGGCTTCAGTCAGGATAAATAATGACTAAATTGTGAAAAACAAAAATTAAAAATACAAAGAATTTGTATTCTGTGCATTTTATGTTTGGAAGATACAATTCATATTTTATTTTATAATATGTTTTAGTCAAGAGATTTCTTTGGATGTCAGAGAATACTTTGAATATTTGAACATTGTTGGGACTTTTGCAAATCACGAGGATGATTGAAGATAGAATAAACAATTTTAACCATGGGATGACCATGAGCCTACAGTGACCAGAGTCAGAATGGAAAGCCCCCTAGTCAGGATGATGACTTTGAACGCTTATCTCTCCTTGTTAGCTTTTTCAGGGGGTGCTTTGGAAACCTTAAATAGGCAGAGCCTTTCTGTGGGAAGTGGCTCACTGGAGGTGGGATTTAAATGCCTAGCACCTCACACTATTTCTTGATATTCTTTTCTATTTTCTTTTGGTTGAAACTAACCAGCCAGCTTCCTTCTCATGCTGCCTTGCCTTCACCATTATAGACTGCGTTTGTAAACCTCATAAGATACAGTAGAAACAATTGCCATTCAATGTTAAGGCATTTTGCTAGCCTGATGTATTTACTTTTCTTTTCATTTTTCTTTAACTTTTGTTTTTATATGACAGGTTTGCTCTGTTAAACCGTGGTTACCCTGAAAGTAAATATGTCAACTAAAGCTGTCCTTGAACTCAGTTGTTTTTTTTTTATTTTTTATTTTTTTGTTTTTTGTTTTTTTTTAATGAATGAGTCTTTGGTCTGTACATATAGATGTCCACCACTTATGATATGTCTGGTGCTTATAGTAGTCAGAAGATGGCATACACAGGCCTGGATTTGGAATTATACATAGTTGTGAGCCTAGTTTAAAGAGTGCTATTTGAGCCCATGTCCTTTCCAAGACGTGCTAGAATGCTTGGCAGCTGAGTTATCTTCCCTCCCTTATGTTGTTTATGTATGGTCAATATTAACATTGGTAATGTTTTTATTCGTCCTATGATAATCCTTGCTCAGAAGGGCAAATGGGGCAGACACTGGAAGAGGGAGAAACCAGGGAACAGGACAGGAACCTTCCACAGAGGGCCTCTGAAAGACTCTATCCAGTAAGGTACCAAAAGCAGATACTGAGCGTCATAACCAAACTTTGTGCAAAGTGCAGGGAATCTTATGAAAGAAGGGGGTGGGGGATAGAAAGACCCGGAGGGGACAGGATCTCCACAAGGAGAGCAAAAGAACCAAAATATCTGGGTACAGAGGTCTTTTCTGAGACTGAAACTCCAAACAAGGACCATCCATAGAGATAACCTAGTTCCCTGCACAGAAGTAGCCAATGGCAGCTTAGTATCCAAGAGGGTTCCCTAGTAATAAGAACATGGACTGTCTCTGACAGGAACTCAGTGGCTGGCTCTTTGATCACCTCCCCTTGAGGGGGAAGCAGCCTTACCAGGCCCCAGAGGACAACACTACAGCCAGTCCTGAGGAGACCTGATACGGTAGGGTTAGAGGGAAGGGGAGGAGGACCTCCTCTATCTGTGGAATTGGGTAGAGTCATGGGAGGAGATGAGGGAGGGAGGATGGGGTTTGGAGGGGATGATGGAGGGGACTTCAGCTGGGATACAAAGTGAATAAACTATAATTTATTTTTAAAATTAATTAATTAAAAAGTAGTAAAAAGAACAGTGATTCCCCTGAAAAGTGCTCTGCCCACCCTGAGTTGATTCATAGTTTACAACCAGCTCTGTGAGTGCGAGACTCATGTATCCATGTATCAGAATAGTTTAAAGTTGATACAGTCTTCCTCAAGGGAAAAAAAAGAAATTGCTTTAAATTGTAAACCTACTATTTTATTAGGCCATTAAGGGGGGCATTATCCAACACCACGAGCAAACTAATTTAAGGAACATGCTATCTGGTTCAGACCATCTGGTCCCTGAATGTATCTTCTCTCTTCCTGCATGTAGCTCAACTTTTTAAGTTAACAAATATTTAAAAGTGGTCAAAACCTACCTCATGGACCACATGACAGCTCTTGTCCTTATCTGATAGCTGCATTCTCTAGAGCCCCATTGATGCCTAAAATTAGACTTGGCACATGATTCCACGCTTCAGGAAAGATTGGCTCCATTCTGTTATCTTTTCTACAAAAACCAAGACCTTGAAAATTACAGAAATGAATGTCTTACGGGAACATAATTGAAAGTCGGGATTCTGCTAGTGCCTAGTAAGCACATGGGTTGCAAAGTAATAGTAATACATCTTTAGGTTTGTGGCACTTAATTATATATATAAACCTAGAATGATATATTATTACACTGGTCCATTCTCACAGGAATAGTGGCCAGAGATTGTTTTAATAAACTATAATTAAAAAAAATGTCTCTGTTTTAGATTGTAACCATATTTTTATCCAAGAAGAGAGGAAAGGTGGGATAATTTGAATAGTAAATCCCATTTGCAAATAAAATGATAGACATGTGTCTTTTTTGCATTATGTTATTTTGTTCTTAGGGGTAATCACTTGCTCATAACACTTTCTCAGAACAACAAATGAATATCACAGAATTGTCTCAGGTGGTAAAGTTGGTTGCTGCTAAGGCTAATAACCCTTGGAGACTGGTATTACTCCTAATATTTTTTCTCTTATTCCATCACTTGAGATGTGCAATATGCTCACCCACTCACCAGCACATACATAAATACTTTTTAAAACCAACTAGGAGATCCAAGATGGCTGCCACGAGAGGACACTGTGTCTGAGGAGTAGGACAGCAGAAACAACGCAGCGACCAGGAGACTGAACTCTGGGACCTAAAACACCAGCATCTGTGATTGCCAGGTGAGCGGAACTCCTACGGTGAGAAAATCAAGTGGGAAAACCCTAGGGACACCCAGTTATTCCCCGGAAAAGTCTCTGGGTGACCAGCAGCGCACAGCTCTGATCTGAACGAGCAGCCACGCTGGGCGCCTGCAGCCGCGATACTAGACTGGATCACACAGTCCCCCGGGCAGACTGAGGAGGAACTGGGTACCATTTTCACTGACCTGCACACTGCAGGCAGACACTGCTTGGATCCGCCAGCAAAAACCTTAGTCCGTGTGTGAGTCCGCAGGCAAGTCTGGGAAGGACCTGGGTTTTGCTTCAACCCACGGGCTTATAGCAGGCACACACTGATCGGCTCTGCCTGAACCACCTCAGTCTGAGAGGGACAGGAGATTGTTTTGACCAGACCGCACACTGCAGGTGCACACTGCTGGAGACCACCAGCAAAAACCTCAGTCCCTGTGTGAATCTGGGGACCAGTCTGGGAAAGACCCAGGTTCTGCTTCAACCAGCAGGCATGCAGCAGGCACACACCTATCGCATCCACCTGAACCACCTCAGACTGAGAGGGTCGGGGGCCCATTTGGACCAGACTACACAATGCAGGCACACACTGCTCGGGTCTGCCAGCAAAAACATCAGCCCCTGTGTATGTCCACTGGCCAGACAGAGAAGGCCTAAGGCACGATTTCAGACAGGCCTCCATACAGCGGGTGCACACTGCTCAGCAACGCCTGCAACCAACCCAAATCCACTGTGTGTGCCCCAAATATCATCTCAGACAGTGGTGCACAGCCCCTGGCCTAGAAGGGGGCACCAAATCTCCAGTCCAGGGGAGAGACATTAGCAGCAAGCCCATGGCTGAGCACAAAACCCCCAGCTGACATCTCAAATCAGGACACTCAGCCTCTAGCACAGAATGAGGAGTAAAGCCTCCAGACCAGAGGGGTGACCAGCCTGCAGTGCTCACAGCTTCTAGCACAGAGCACAAAGCCGGGCACACAAAACCCACAACACAGTTCAACTGAGACAACAAAACACACTAACAAACCACTGGTACTCTCGGATATTCTTGAAGAATACTCCTGAAACAAGAGATTGACAGTTCCAGACAGAAGTTCAGCCTTAAAGCACAAACAGCTCCTTGATTATATATAAACAAATGCTCAGAAATTGGCGAAAGAACTCACCCAACAAAAATCAGGACACCATGGCCCCAACAGAAACACCCAAAAGCAGTGGAGATTTTAATTCATTGGAGAAACAGGAAAATTTTGTTAAGGCTTTGATTATGCAGAAATTGGAGGAACAAAAGAAGAGACAAAAAAGAGAAAATGAACAAGACCCTCAAAGACATGGAGAAGAAATTAACTGTCCACATAGAGGAACAATGAAAGATAAACAGAGAGGAAACAAACAAAATAGGACACACAGTCTATCAGTTGAAGGAAATGGTACAAAGCATGAAAACAGAATTAGAATCTATAAAGAAGACACAAAGGGAGAAGAACCTGGAACTGGAGAACTTAGAGAAAAGATCAGGAACCACAAAGGTAAGCATCAGCAATACAATACAAGAGATGGAAGAGACAATCTGGGGAGCGGAGGATACACTGGCTGAAATGGATTCCTAACTCAAGGAAAATAGAAAATTGGATAAATCCCAAGCACAAAATATCCAAGAAATTAAGGATGCCATCAAAAGAAGAAACCTAAGAAAAATTGGAATAGATGTAAAAGAAGACTCCAGGCTCCAAGGACCATAAAATATTTTTAAGAAAATCATAGAAGAAAATTTTCCCAACGTAAAAAAAAATGTCCATAAACATACAAGAAGCCTAGAGAACATCAAATAGACTAGACCAGAAAAGAAATACCACTAGTCACATCATAGTCAAAACACTAAACCTACAAAACAAAGAAAAAATATTAAAAGCAGCAAGAGAAAATGGTCAAGTAACATGTGAAGGTAGACTAATCAGACTCACACCAGACTTCTCATCAGAAACTATGAAAGCCAGAAGGGCTTGGGCAGAAGTCATGCAGTCTTTAAGGGAACACAGATGCCAACCAAAACTACTAAACCCAGCAAACTTTCAATCAACATAGATGGAGAAAATAAAATTTTCCATGACAAAACAAAATTCATGCAATACCTACACAGCAACCCAGCCCTTCAGAAGGTACTAGAAGGAAAACTTCAGTCCAACAGAAACAACTACACCAAAGAAAGTATAGGATACAGATAATCTCCCAATGACAACAACAACAAAAAAGCAAGGAATCACAGTAAGACCACCAACTCCACAATAAAAGAAAATAACAGTCATTGGACACTATTATCTATCAACATCAATGAACTCCACTCTCCAATAAAAAGACACAGACTAACAGAATGGCTGCAGAAACAGGATCCAACATTCTGTTGCATCCAAGAAACACACCTATGCAAGAAAGATAAACACTACCTCAGAGTAAAAGGCTGGAAACCATTTTCTAAGCAAATGGACCCAGAAAACAAGCTGGGGTAGCAATCCTAGTATCTAATAAAATAGACTTTCAACCAAAGTTAATCAAGAAAGATGAGGAGGGGCACTTCCTTCTCATCAAAGGAAAATTCTAACAGGAGGACATCACTATTTTGAACATTTATGCCCCAAATACAAGACCACCTACTTAAGTAAATCAAACAATATTAAAACTGAAATCACACATTGATCCCAACACCCTAATAGCGGGAGACTTCAACACTCCACTCTCACCAAGGGACAGATCATCCAGTCAGAAGCAAAACAGAGAAACAAGGGCACTCACAGACACCCTAAATCAAATGGATCTAATAGATGTATACAGGACCTTTCAACCTAGATCAAAAGAGTATACCTTCTTTTCAGCATCTCATGGAACCTTCTCCAAAATAGACCATATAGTTGGTCAAAAAGCAAGCCTCAGCAGATACAGGAAGATTGAAATAATCCCTTGTATCCTATCTGACCATCACGGTCTAAAGCTGGGCCTGAACAACAATAGAAATAGCAAAAGGCCTGCACATACATGGAAACTGAACAACTTGCTACTCAAGGACAGCTTGGTTAGGGAAGAAATTAAGAAGGAAATTAAAGACTTCCTAGAATTCAATGAAAATGAAAGCACATCATACCCAAACTGGTGGGACACCATGAAGGCAGTGCTAAGAGGAAAGTTCAAAACACTAAGTGCCTTCAACAAGAAATTTGAAACATCTTATACAAGCAATTTAATGGCCCAACTAAAAGCTCTAGAAAAAAAAGAAGCAGATACACCCAAGAGGAGCAGACGGCTGGAAATAATCAAACTCAGGGCTGAAATCAATCAATTAGAAACGAATAAAACTGTTCAAAGAATCAATGAAACCAAGAGCTGGTTCTTTGAGAAAAATCAACAAGATAGACAAGCCCCTAGCGAAACTAACA
>JAQQSO010001416.1:0-19073 GCA_028658305.1 Pachyuromys duprasi
AGCCAGGAAACAAGGCTATGGGTTTCTTGAACTAAAGCTTTAATGAAAACATCTTTGGGGTGGGTAGGAGGTGGGAGGAAGCAAGGAACAAGGCTGTCCAGATATCCAGGGCTGAATGTGGAGGGGGTTGTGGCAGGGTGGACTGATGATGCGCGATGGGTAGACAGTGCAGGCCAGTGCTCTGGTCAGTGACCCAGATGGAGGTGGCGTCGGCTGCTGGTGGCTAGCAAAGATGGCTACGGCCACTTCTACGAGCTGGGCCTACGTGGCAGGTAGTTATGAATTGAAACAGTTCGCTGAGTACCGTATTGTTGTAGATAATCGTGTCCAGAAGCTCCGGAATGATGAGGCTCTCGGTGTCTCGGCATTGGACTTCATTGCTTGCCAGCTCCAGCAGACGGCGGACCAGGAACTCCAAGACTGCAGATAGACAGGTGCAGTTTCACTCAACCTTGGTCCATAGCCGCCCTCCCGAAGATGGTGCTCCACCATGCTCACAGAGAAGGTCAGCCCCGATCTGGAGGTGCCGGAACGACGAGAGGAAGACCCTCAACATCTTCTCTGCCTGGGCCTGGGCATGCTGGCCTCAAGTGACCGCTCACAGGCTGGCTTGGCTTTAAAGGGCTGTGATCTGCTGGCCTGCTGAGCTCTGTGCCTAACGGCCTCCAATGCCAACGCCTAACGTTTTCCCCCTCTGTGCCTGGCTGGGTATCCTAGCAACCCTTCGTGTTCAGAGTGCATTCCCTAGCCCATTGATGACTTGTGTGGGTGAGGGTTCCTAGTGTTGTCATTAACACTTCTTTGTGTCCCAACTCCCCCTTTCATAACTGATAAGTCCTCCTTGAGAGGGTTGTTGAGCAGACTTGTGAGCTCATATCAATAAAGTATCGAATGAAGTGCTCAAAAAGGACACCACAGTGTGGACAGGACATTATGCCGGCAGCCATCGGGACAGACATGGGCAACAGTGCTGTAACAGTCGGTAAGGGAACAGAAGTACAAAGGCTCACACACAGTCAACAGTAAAGCAATATCTATTCAGTCTGAACCCTACTTATTGGGCTTCCAGGTTCTTCCTAATCTCTATCTCTTTCAGAGACTCTGGAGTTATTTCCTACTGACATCCTGTGAGCTCTCCATTTTAGTCAGCAGGTAGAACTATAGGGCTGATCTAGACTGGTCGAGATGCCGTAAATGAAGAATATCTTTGGCTCTATTATTTTCATGTCAGTTTATCTAAATAAGCCTTTCCATATTCATTTTGTGGACTATGTTATGTCAGAGGAAGGGCAGTGTGCTATGAAATGCACTGTCTAAGCTAAGCCTTATGGGTAAATGAAGGAGAGGTGCAAGCTGGTTCTCTGAATAACTTAGAAAAGCTGAAAAAAAAATCCTTAAAATGAAGAGCCAGCAAAAGCAGTCTCTCATCTGTGCCTGGCTGGACCGCCTCTGCTCATGATGCTATGAGACCACAGGAGCCAGGGACACTGCCTAGGTGATGGACTAACTCCTCATCTCTGTCATTTTGATTGGTACATAGATTATTTATTTAAGTTATAATTTATCCTTCTCAGGTCTCTGATCATCTTGACGACTATGCTAAGTCAATGGTAGCTTTTCAGCTAGAGAGCAGACAATTAGATCCACTGTCAGCTCATTGGGCAGTTCATTAGCTAGTTAGAACTACTAGGTACTAGATTTCTTATTTAAAAACAAAACAAAACAAAACAGATTTGCCTTGCTCATAGGCTTCATGTTAGTTGCCTGTGTCTTAAGATATATAGCTAAAAAATAAAATAAAGAGGAGATAGTAAAAGGAGCTTATATAGGGTCTAAAAATATAAAAGTCTAAGTTATAAAAATCTAAAAAGTGTTATTTGGTCTAAATGTTTCAGGTTTGGTAAATAAAAAATGATTAGAGAGTCTAAATAAATATTTTTAAAATATATAAATATAAGTTCTACTTATTTTACTAAAAAGTCTGTGCATCCAGGGTCTAGTAGTCAAAGCCATTAATATATTTTTGCCTAACTTTCCAGTGTGTTCATGGAGATGCAAACTAAAAGTGTACAAAAAGTGGCCAACCTCCATTGGTGGCTGATAACCTACAGGGACCACAGTAAAGTGTTAGAGTTTCAGACTGTGACACAGTTAAGTTATATATAAAAATTCATGAGTGTCAGGCAATCAAAGGCCATGAGACCTAACTCTGACATAGCTCAAATGGATCCCAGAGTAGTTGTTCCTGGTTTGGGGATTCCTCACTTCCCATTTAATAGATAAATCTTAACTTTTGTCTGTAATCTAAATTTGTTTCAGATTTTCACCTGGTTGACTTTATCCCCAGAGCAGCCATGGACTGTGAGCTAAAATTTGGACTTGCTAAAAGCTGACAAGATCGCTCCCCATGTCTTCAATTGGATCAACTAACCAGATAATTGAGACAGCCCCATTGTCCAGCCTTTGACTAGCATTTCAGCCTCCCTAGCCCCTGATGCCAACAGTCCAATTACCAGCACTAAAAATGCTCCAAAATATGGACCTTCAGCATAGATCTCACCTTACAGGCTAAAATACTAAATCAAGGGCAGGGGGGACCCCCAAAAAATCTTCACCCCACAGCTACTTCATGATTGAAGCAGTTACTAGAAGAAGGGGGGAATGTAAGGGTAAAGAATTTTAACTTGGCCCTAAACACCCTTCTTTGTTCCTGGACTGAAAAGTGCAAACAGTCCCTAACTGTCCCCTAGTCACTACACGTTGTCATAGCCAATCGCTGACTGCCCCATTAGAAAAATCCCTTACCCCTAGACCCCCTCCTGTTTTCTGGTTTTTGCCTTTATAAACTCTGTGATTCTGCAGCTCAGGGCTCTGTACCACCCCCTTGCATGGGAGCTGTGTGCAGATCCCCTGCATGCTGGCTACAACTAAACACTGCTTGCTGATTGCATAGAGTTCTGTTTTGAGAGTTGTTGAGGTCTGGCATCTATCCAGAGGAACGGAGTGTCTCCCCACCTCAAGAGTACAACATCGCCAGCTACTCAGTGTACTGAAGGAGGCAGCTTGTAAGATCAATGACTACATGGCAACTTATACAGACCCTGTCTCAAAAATTAAAATAGATTAGGACTAAAGCACAGCAGTGAGCCATTTAGCCAGAATGAATGGAAATGCTACTTAAAAAATAAAAATCACATAAAATCAAATAAGAATCATTCTGCATTCTACCCTTGAGTTTTTGCCTGTCTCCTAAATGATTTTTTTAATTTGTGTTTGTTACGGTTCTTGGTATTATAAAGTTATGTGGTTTTCCTAAGACACAATGCCATGGATCCTCAACTACATTGCCACAAGTACACAAGATATTTTCACTGTTTAAAAAATAACCTCCATGCTTAGTCTATTTGATCCCAGTCCTTGGACAACCAGTCTTTTTCACTGTCTCTACAGTTTTACCTTTTCTACTTGGTCCTTTTAGACAGGTGGTCTTCACTTAGGAATATGGAGTTCAAATTCTGCATGTCTGCATGGCCTGATGGCTCACTTCAATAGTCATTGATGATATCCCATTACAACAAACTTCTTGGGTCTCTTGATCCCATCTGTCACCAACTACTGAAAATATCTTGGTTGGTACCACTTTAAAGATCATCAGTAAATTTGGTGCAAACATTGACAAGGTTTAAGTATTCAGATGAGCAAGGTAAATATTTGAGTATACTACTGCAGGGAAGAAGGATAGACATATAGTTTGCTTTGTTAGTATTTCCAAACCATTTCCAATGTAGCTATATCATTGTGCAACATGACTAACAATAATTTGATATATTGTTCTTAGGTAGCCACACCATCACCTCGCATACACTCAGGCTATGGTAAAAATTTAGCCATTCTAACATGTGTATTTCCTGTTCAGGGTTTTGGCTTGTTTTCTTTTTAAATAAACTTTTCATTTAATTTTAGTAGGTGTCAAGAAGAATCTAAGCCTGCACATTGAGACACCTACAATGCTAGCACGAACACCAGTAGGGACTGACCTAGGCTTGTAGATCATTAGAACCCTGAGAACTGTGGTGCTCTGCTGTGTTGATACAAAGTTCCCTACTCCTTAGTAATTACCCCAGCCTCACCCTCCCAGGGTCCTGTTATTTCTAATGCACAGTTGTATGGAAAACGAGGTTTTTCCACAATGCATTTGTGGCATTGCAACAGAAACGCCTGTTGTATTCTATACAACACACTATCTGAAGACTTCAATCTAAAGTTTATCTAATTCTCTGACTCTTTACTTGGCATATTTTTTCCTTCTTCCTGGACAAGCTTACGTGAGAATCTCTAAAAAGGCCTCAAATGCCCTTGAATTTCTTCATAAACCTATCCTTCCACCACCTGTATCAGCAAAGCCATGGACAAGGCCTTTCATCACAATCACAGTCCACTTTTCCTGCTACTACCCTACCAGTCAATGTGGCAAAAGATCACTTCCATGAACTCATTACCAGGTCTTCTTCAGTGCCACCTACATTATGTTCAGAAATCTTCAGTCAACCTGTTTCAATTATTCTAAATGTATCATCCACATCATCTTCATTCACATTAACCTTTTTAAGTTCGTTAAGTCTATTTTGTGAAGAAAATGGAAGGCCATTAGATGTAGTCAAAGCAGCTCTCCAATCTGTTCTTCCAAAGTGATCCATGCCCATAACAGCCTGCCATCCAAGGCGTATTTTTCATCTCCAAGACCAACCACCTGTATTCTACAAACACTGCTACTTGCCTTTACAACTTCAGC
Organism: Pachyuromys duprasi; assembly: GCA_028658305.1. Taxonomy (NCBI): domain Eukaryota; kingdom Metazoa; phylum Chordata; class Mammalia; order Rodentia; family Muridae; genus Pachyuromys; species Pachyuromys duprasi. Next base: position 4,793 of record JAQQSO010001416.1, read on the forward strand.
CTTCAAACTAAATATCTTTAGCAATTTCTTCTTTAATTTCATCTCACCCTTTGAGAACACAATATCCCCACAATTTACACACTTTTATCACAAAGTTCTGTGCCTCTCTTTGATAAACAGTTGTCACTGTCAGTATTGTATTAAGGTTGGTATTAACAATTTTACCTTGAACTAAAGTCAGAGTCTCATAGCAATTTAAACATCATTTCAGTTTTACCTCAAAACTGAATGACGATTGATGCAGAACTAATACAACTTTTGTCACATTACTTTCAAAACTCTTGATTACATGGGATTTCTATCTACCCTGATGATATCAGAATTCAGCCCTCAGCTAAAATGTAACCAAATATTGGCCATTAATAACAGATGTTTTTTTTTCCTCTTAACCTTCTAAAGAAAATCATTCTATGTTCCTCAAGCATGTCCTCTCTGCCAAATCCTCTTTACTTGGACCCTACCCTTATTCTTTCAATCCCTGACAGCTGGGTTTTGTTTCCACCATGAAACAAACTGCTATCCTGAAGGCTACAATAGTCTTATTCCAAATCCAGTGGTCAGATTTCCAGGCCTATCCACTACACACAACACTATCAACTGTTATATTGGTCCTCTTCCTCTTTTCTAGTTTCCACTGGCCTGGTCCTGTGACACTAATCTCCTTTCCACTAAGGTACCTCAAAACAGTTTCTTCTTGGGCCTCCATCTGCCTGTTAATGATGCAGTAAGTGTTCTGCCTCTCCCACAACTCTCTCCCTCCATACACTAAAACAATGTCAGTTCAACTACCTCCTCAAGGTAAGTCCTAAAACAGTGCTAAGAGAAACCCTTTTCCCAGGCTTCAAATGACTCACAAACACTTCCCAGACGGATGGTCCTCAAATTTTCCCTAATGAAGAAAGCAGGGATCAAACTGTGTGGTGCCACAATACTCTACATTTTATTACTACTCAAAAGCCAATCTAACCCAACACTGGTGTTATGGTTTCACTTGTGAACTTTCCTTCATAGACACTTCTTTGAAATTAGTCCCTCACTGTGAGATCTATCAGGGAGATATGTTGGAACATTTAAGAGATGGTATCCATTGAGTTGTAATAAGTGAGTGGTTGAGGGTGGATTTGAGGTGCTCTCTATTTCCTGATCCATAGTGAGAAAGGAAACAGTCTCAAAGTCTTTGCCTCCATGAACCACACCATGCTTCTGCACATGGTTTAACTACCATGTGGGTGCTAGAAATTAAACCCAAGTCCACTGCAAGCTCAGCAAGTGCCTTTTACAGCTGATCCATCTCTTTAAACCCACAAAATTTTCAATCCTGGCTGACTTACACAAGACTGCAGAAATCTAACCTTCAGGTGCTCCCACTTGCCAGATATACTTGTGTCAGATCTGTTGTTGTCTCCTTAAAGAGTCCTGATACTGTGTGTGTGCATGCTTGCACTCAAAACAAAGAGAGAGAGGATCTGAAATTAATGCACTTATGCTAACTGAACCGAATGTCATATTCATTAAATGATTCTTTAATATTCATCAAAAACAAAATAAAGTTATTATAATCAGTCCACTAAAAATTTTACCCAAGGGCTGGTACATGTTCTCCCTCTGGACTAAAATCATAGACCTGGGGGGATAATCTGTGCTTGAAGTAGCACAATTTGAAGTGATTTAGTGAAACCATTTTAGAAATCATTTCTTTAGCTATAGCTAATTATGCTTGGTACACCTTTAACATTTTTGGGTTTTTCCTTTAAGCACCTTCAAAGATCCATAAAGAAAAATATGTACACCAGCCTGTGGGACTTTCTAAACCTTAGTAGTTCAAAGATGTTAAAATATCTGTATCTTTAAAATGATAAAGCTCTTTCAAAAACTTCAGTCATTTTCCTGCTTCAAATAAAAGTATCTAACTTAGAAACAGATATCAACTATTATAGGTCCATGGCCCTTGCTGATACTGGCTGCCTATAGTCCTTCAGATACACTCTTTACCATAGTCCACATGGAAGCTCACTATAGGTAATACATTTTATTTATAGGTAAAACTATGGGTAATACTAAATAGAGGTCATTTTGCTCCACACAGGGCTTTGAAGTTCATGAGAGACCCAGGTCTCACTGAGTCCTATGACACCCCACAAAATTCAGTCAATGTGAAGTGTGAAGTGTGGCATAAAGTCTCACTGACAGTGGTTGTCAAATGTCTGGCTAGTTGACTCAACAACCAAGGACATGCTTCCATGTACTTTCCCAACCTCTGTGCTCATGCAACCCTTAATGCTTGGCAAAATTATGTCAAGGACATCCTGAATTGTCCCTAAAGAGACTGTGAATATAGGTGTTCATGGCATGAGCACCTATATTCACACTAACATGTAACTACATGTGTGCAAGTACTGCCCTGATCAGAGTTTGGGGTTTTGTAGTTTTGTAGAGGAAGAATGTTGTGTTAAATTGTTTAGTTTGAACCACCCTTCCAGTGTACCCTGGACTGAAACTTAGTCTGGATTGAAGCTTCGTTTTACACCTGCTTTCATCTCTCAAGTGGTAGACTTACAGGAATGCCAACTTTCCTCATCTCTGTCTCACTGTGTGGGTGTGTGTTGATGGCATTTTGTGATTATGCATGTATACATGTGTTAGAATCTATGTGTGCTTGCAAGTGAGTCTGAAGGTGAGCCTGATCACTTTCTTTGAAGCAGGGTTGCTCACTGACCATGGAGAGCAGCTATTCCAATTTGTCTCTTAAAGAGCTTGCCCAGGGTATCCCGTATCTCTGGTTCCTGAGTAGTGTGATTAAATGTCACAAACAGGCCTGCCCAGCTTTTATATGGGTTCTAGGAATGAAAATACTGCTCTTGGTGCTTATACTGCTCTTGGAACTTATACTCCACCCCGTCTCTATTTTATTCTTTAATTATGTAAATCTGTCATCATCATACACACGTGCACAGGCCTTCATTTAAACAGACATACACACACTTTGAAGTGTGCTCCCCCAAATGTCCATAGCCAATGCCAAGAACCTATGACAAGGAGAATGGTGGATGTGCCTGTGTTGCAGATCTTAACAGAGGACAGTCATTGGATGAGGCAGAGGCAGGTGGATCTCACTGAGTTTGAGGCCAGCCTGGTATACAAATTGAGTCCAGGGCGGCCAAGACTACACAGAAAGCCTTGTCTCAGGGATAAAAGAAAGAAAATAAAGGAAGGAAGGAAAGAAGGAAACAAACAAGGAAGGAAGTGGATAATAGTGAATTGTCCTATGGACTCTAAATCCCATGGCAGGTGTTCCTGTAACTGAGGCAGAAGGAAATATGAGACAGACAATAAAGATATACATTGTCTTAGTCACTTTTTTATTGCTGTAGCAAAACTCCAATTCCAGGCAACCTACAAAAGAAAGCATTTAATGTGAGCTCACAGTTCCAGAGTATTAAACCATCATGGTAGGGAAAATGGTAGCAAGCAGGCACACATGAGCCTGCAGCAATAGCTGAGGGCTTACATTTAATAAATAATTAAACAGCATAGAGAGCAAACTGGAAATGGCATTAGCCTTTGAAACCCCAAATTCCCCCTCCAAATCCGTGCCCCCTGCCAGGAAAACACCTAATCTAGCAAAACCACACCACCTAATTCTTATCAAAACAGTTACACTAACAAGCATTCAAATAGATGAGCCTGTGGGGGCTGGTCTCCTTCAAGCCACCATACACACAGAGAAAGAAAGGTCAAGGCAAGGTGATGAAGATAGAGACCAGACCAAAGCTAATAAATGCTCTAGACACCCACCACAGAGGAGGAAACAATAGATTCTTTCTGTGGAGTTGAATGAATATAACGCTGTGACATCTTGTTGGAAAGCCCAACCTTTTGAACTATAGTAGTGAAGGTTTCCATTACAATAATCTATTAATGCAGGCATAGAAAACCAGTATACAGACAAGTACACCACATTTTGTGTAGGTTCAGTGTAGGGATGCAAAAAGTTGTGAGAACATTAAGTATACTCTGTGCTGTGGAAGGCAAAGTGAAACATTAGGCATATTTTCACCATCAGAATTGAAATGCCTTTAGCCTGGCAATTGTGGCACTCACCTTTAATGCCAGCATTCCAGAGGCAGAGGAAGGTGGGTTTAGTCTACTGAGAGAGTTTTGATACAGCCAGGGCTATATAAGGAAACCCTAACTTAAAAAAAAAAAAGAAAAAGAAAAGAAGTGAAATTTAATGGTTTTAATTTAAATGTACTTTTCTTTAAGACATGGAGCAAAGTGTGCCATATAATTTGCATAGCTTGATAAGACAAGTTTTCTTACTTTTCTTCATAATATTCTCTCTTTCTTCATTTCTGTCTCCCTCCCTTCCTCTCTCCCTCCTTCTCTCCATCTTTCTTTCCCTCTCAGGTCCTCCAGATTTCAGTAAAGGGACAGGTTATATAAAAATCCGGGCTATTGGCAAAGTAATTTTCAGATTGAGATGTGAGCTGGGATGTCCTACCAACAGTATCTCAAAAGCCATAAACAATTTCAGCATACCAGTAGAAGACCAAGGTGGCTGCTGAAGCTCATGCTGTTACATCTGAACAATTAGATGCCTCACACTATGCCTACCCACTTACATACCCAACATCATCATGATCTCCTCATGTGCTGCCAGGTGTTCCAGGCCAGCTTCCTAGAACATCAGAGACTGCCACAGGGTATCTTATAGGAGTGGTGGAGAGAAGTCTCCCAAATTCATCTGAAGGAAAGCAAAGCAGGAGAGTTAAGTGTGGGGAGGAATGTGGCTAGGCGTAGATGAACACTCAGGAAGTCTGCCTCCAGCCTCCAGGGAGCTTATGAGCACATACATATCACATAATTGTCTCTTCCCGCTGATTAAGATCCCAAACCCTTATAACTTGTACTACTTACTCATTAGCTGCAAGCCCTATCACTCCCATGGTGGAACAACATTCTGCATGTGTGGCTAAGGAGCCACTGGCAACCAGCACTCCCAGAGGCCCTCAAGTGAATCCTGTCAAAGCATCAGGACCTTCAAAGTGGTACCTGCCTCCTATTTTAAACATTTTTTTAAAAATACGTGGATAATAAATTATTTCATCTCAAAGAGTACAATTGCTTGAGAAGTATCTAAGAGAGAAATAAAAAGAGACACAAATATTACTGAACATGGAATTTCGTGAGTTTTTGAACAAATATTAGGGAGATAACCCGACAAATATGTTCACATTTTCATCTGGGAACCAGGTTTTAAAATCCAGATTTAAAAAGATCCAAAGTCCATAACTGTTTGTGATGGCTCATCTTGCCTGGCAACTTCACACACCTGACTAGAGGGAATCTCAACTGACGAACTGACATCAAAAATTTCGCAGCTTCATGGATTCCCTTAAAGCAAAATGGACCACTACATCCTGCATATAAATGACTTTGTCATCTGACCTGGCAATTGACACATACATTTTGGACCAGTATGTGCATATATGCCTCCCACTTTGTGAGAACTGGTCCCTCACGTAAGTATTGCTTGATGTGCAGGCCCCATCTAATCTTTTAGCTTTGGTACACTAAATCTTACTCCCTACCCCTGCACAGAAGGTATTTACCTAGCCCCTCACATACTCTCATACTTCTAACACTTTCCAGCAAAGACATTCAAGAAGAAAGTAAAAGGACAGGAAGAAAATCACACATTTCATTTCAATGTTTTCATTTCTCTTCAGTAAGTACTACAATTCCCTTTTCCTCCCCCAGAGATGACAGAGGGTATAAAAGATTCTCTCAACAGATTGTGTGGAGTGTGAGTGGCTAGTCTATGAATTTACAGCTTACTGGCTGCAGTTGAAGGAGGAAGTCAAATATATGAAGCAAAAGGGAAGGGGGTGTGTATTCCAAATCCTTGCTTTCTTTCTTTGTACCTCGATCAGGCTTTTCCATATTTAGTGTCATAAGCCCATTTTTTTCTTTATATGCACTACATTTATTCAGAGATGTACTTCATCTGTGAATCATGTTTTGAGACTCCTTCTATGGAAGTATCTTCCCTGTGCAGCCAGCTGCAGACCCATCATTTAGAATCCAAACACCTTTGCATCTACCTTGTAGCTCTTGACTCCATATGACTTGGTATTTGTTGTGGTTTCAATAGATATGGCCCACAAAGACTCCTGGGTTTGAATGCTTGGCCCAAGGGTAGTGGCACTATTAGGAGGTTTGGCCCTGTTGGAGTAAGTAGGTTTGTTGGAGGAAGTGTGTCACTGTGGGGTGGGCTTTGTGGTCTCCTATTCTCAAGCTCCAAACCTGTGTGCAGTCCAGTTTCCTCCTTGCTGCTTGTGGGTCAAAATTAAGAACTTTCAGCAACTTCTCCAGCACCATGTCTGCCTGTACAGTACCATGTTTCCCACCATGATGATAATGTGATAAATGTCTGAAATTGTAAGCCAGCCCCAATTAAATAATTATCTTTATAAGAGTTGCTGTGCACATGGTGTCTCTTCACAGCAAAAAAGAAAAAGGAAAATAAATACGGCAGCACTTATCACTGACTTTCTCATGTGTACAAATTTTACCCTCTGAAATTGAAGATATGCTTCCCAGTGACATCCAACATCTGCTGAGTGACAGACATCAGCCTTTCTCTTGAACAAGAAGTGAGCATACTTCCAGAAGGGTAGCCACCAGCCACTTCATATTTTTGTTGTTGTTGTTGTTGTTGAGCTCACTATGTTGAGGGTAAACATACCAGAAACATCTTTCAGTAACTGTGCAATTGAAGTCAAACTGCTGAGAATATCAACCCTGTTCTCCACAGAACAACGGACCACAGATACATGTGTGATATATGACACCCATTACAATGGAATGTGTGCAAGCTTATATGGATAGCTTCATTTAGACTCCTGTGTTTTTGTCTCCTGTACATCATATAACCCAAAATTAGAGAGATTCACTGAACGTGGTTGTGCAATTACATTTTTAAACTAAATAAAGATACCAATATGATGATGCACATTAGCAATTACAGGTCTTCAGAAGTGGAGTCAAGAATCAAAGCCACGCTGTACTTCATAGCAAGTTCAATTTCTCCCTGAGATAAATTAGACCATATCACAAAGAACAGAAACAAATAAACAGAGGCTGGAGAAATGGCTCAACTGTTAAAAACATGGATCACTCTTGTGGGGCACCAAAGTTCAGTTTCCACCACACATACCAGGCTGCTCATATTCTCAATAATGCCAGCTCCAGTGGATCTGATGCTCCCTGCTGAACTGCACTAGCACATGCACTAACAGGTGCACATAAGGGTATGCACACATATACACATATACATAATTAACAATAAGATATGTCTTTTAAAATCAATAAATCTTAAAGAGAACCATAAAGATATACATGGTCTTCTGCCTCAGGATTGGAGTTTGACAAGGTCAAGTCACTTGCTGCAAAAGTAGATAAGAACCAGCTTCCTCATGTAAGCCTTTTGGTATCACAGTGCTGCTATTTAAGAATGTTGCTCCTCACTACAGCATTGAAGTATTAAGTGTGTGCAGCAGCATGTGCTTTGAGTGTCAGAGATATTTATGGTGACAAATCAGAAGTGTGTCTAATAGCAAAATCTCTAAGTGACTATATAGAGGTTGGATATTTACCCAGGGTTTTTTCAGTTGTTCTTGCTCTTGCTGTTATTTATTCTGAGACAGAATCTCATGTAGCCAAGCTATGTAGTTGGAGCTGGCCTTGAACTCCTGATCCTCTTACCTCTTGAATGCTGGGATTAGAGGTGTTAGCCACCATGCCACCTGAGGGACCATTTAGTAACTGGGGTCAGCGAAGTATTAAATAGCTTCAACCACATCCTGAAAAACAACACATGTGGGGAATCCTGACTTTCAGACCCGTGTGTTTTCTTAGAGGCCTATAGATAGTACCTATTTTTCCCTCTCCTTGGTATTCACAATCACAACTCAGATAGTAGTTTTGAGCTGCACATTATATTCAAGTTTTTTTTCTAATTGCCTTATTCACACTCCTTCCAAACACATCCACAGTACAACAACATCACAAGGTCAGTCACCACCTACATTGCATCCATCACCTGCTGCCAGCATAACAGTTGTGGCTCCTCTCTGCTGAGCCCTGTTCCTTTAAGGGCAGAAGCAGGGAGGAATGCGTGCAGGCTGCCAGCACAAGTGAAATGTGAACATGAGCCTGAGCTCAAGCCTGTGCGGTGATGAGAAAACATACACAGTGCCCTTTCCTTCTGGCAAACAAGAGGAGACAAAAGATACTTCATATAGAGAAGAGGGGAAGGGAATTTTTAAATCTGATCTTTGAAGCCATTTTTAAGGAAATTTACCCTATGTAATACAAAGGTTGTTTTTTAAATAAATCATCCGAATCCCATTCTATAAACAATTGGTTACAGGTATGGACACACGGTGGACACTTGTCTAGGTATTTTCACAGGGAAGAGCAAACTTCAATACTTAATTTTGTTCTCTGGGTTGAGGCTTTGCTGTGTTCGGTCCTGAAATCCCTTGTTCCCTTGAAGTACTTACAGGAAAGTACTCTGGTGCCAGGCACAGGGCTAGCCTCTAGAGAGAACAGTTTGCGGGTGTTCTCCTGATCTATTATTTGCTTGCCACCACCCCATGAAAGCAATAAAACCCAGGAATGAGGGTGTCTCACTGTTGTAAGTAAGGCTGGAGGGCTGGGGCTGTATCTCAGGGTGGTGGTGCACTTGTTCACTTGCATGTTTGTGTGAGACCCTGGATTCAATCCCAAGTACTGCCGAAAAAGAGACTGGACAATAGCAGGCAGGATCAGTTAAACACACATGTGGGTAAAATTTTCTTTGTCTGCAAACTGAGTAATTAATGAGTAGAAACCACTTGGACACTTAATTGCCTTGCAATACAGCTTTGCAGGTGTTGTAGGTTATCTCCATGCATGGTACTTGGTTGAAGTATCAGTCTCAGGAAGGACCCCAGTGCTCAGATTTTTTGTTCTGTTGCTCTCCTTCTGGAGCTCCTGTCCTCTCCAGATCTTACTATTACCCACATCTTTCATAAGCTTCCCTGCACTCTGCCCAATGGTAATGAGAACAGGGACTACCTCTGACATGAACTGATTGACCTGCTCTTTGATCACCTCCCCCTGAGGGGGGAAGCAGCCTTACTAGGCCACAGAGGAATACAATGAAGCCACTCCTGATGAGGCCTAATAGACTAGGGTCAGAAAGAAGAAAATAAGACCTCCCCTCTCAGTGGACTTGGGAATGGCATGTGTGGAGAAGGGGGACAAAAGGAGGGATTGGGAGGAGAGGAGAAAGGGCACTAAAGGGGGGATACAAAGAGAATAAAGTACAACTAATAAAAATTAAAAGGAAAAATAAGAAAAGAGTGTGTCTCTGTTTATATGGACATGCACTAGACAACTAGATTAAAAAAAAATAAGTAGAAATCAGACCCAAGAACATCTGCATTAAATAAGATATGGACCGGAATTTTCTATTGGCTTTTTTATTTATTTTTGTGATGTTTGGGAATTGGCCACAGATCCTCAGGTATTTTAAGGCAAAAAAAACTTGTATACAATATGTTATTCTGAATTTGAATTCTGTCAACATTTTTTTTTATTTTGTAGCTCATGCCAAAAACTTTCCTGATTTTGCCTTTTATAGGACAATCAAACCTTGGTGTCTTGAATTCAATTTGAAATTGTCTTAGACTCATTTAGAATGTGGTGACATCTGTGAAGAAACTGTTTAGCAATCAAATTTCCAAGCTACTTCATAGCACATAGGTGTTTGAGGGATTCATTGTTGGTCCCCACTGATTGGTATATTTGAATGCCTAGTGAGTGGCACTATTAGGAGGTGAGGCATTGTTGGAGGGAGTACATCACCGAGGGTGAGCTTGGAATTCTCAGAAGCTCAAGGTATGCCCAGTGTCTTTCTGTGTTTTTCTTTATGTTGTGTTTGAATTCACATGTAGAATTTCAGCTCCTTCTACAACACCATGTTTGCATGCATGATCCCATGTTTTGCACCATGATGATAATGGACTAAGCCTCTGAACTGTAAACCATCCCTAATTAAATAATCTCCTTCATAAGAGTTGCTGTGGTCATAGTGTCCCTCCATAGCAATAAAAACCCTGACTAAGACAACGTGTTAAAAAAATAGCCAGACACTTGACAACCCAAATAAAGCCAGTTCTTTTTCATGATTGTTCCCTATTTTAATTGAGACATCAACATTTATTAAGAACATAACAGTGCCCCTTGAGAGTCATTCAGGACGTACTTAACTAATTGGAATCCCTTTTAGTGTTCTGGTATGAATTCCCCAGAAATAATTCTATAATTCATACATCTTTTAAAAATGTTATACATTCTAACCCACTCCTGAAACACCCACTCTTGCAGCTGAGCTGAATTAATTAGGTTTCATTTTTTAAAATCAAACTTTGAATCCTATTATATACTTATTAAAATGTTGGTTAAAACCTTAAATGAGGTAGTTTCTCTGATTTCCTTATGGCCTCATCACCTCCATCTGTATAATGTCTGTGTTAAGCTGATACAGGCAGCATCAACACGTATGGCTGAAAATCTTAGATATCTAGGACTGGGTAGATGGCTTTTACTTCTTTTGTAAGTACAATGGCCTGAGTTTAGTTCTGACTCATTCACCTGTAACCTTTGGGCTCCTACCTGGAAGGTCCCAGGCTGGTTAAGCCTCAAAGATGGTGAAGATCAACTCTGACCTGCAAACTATGTGTACTGTTGTATATATGCTACCACACACACATACACGCTTCCCATAACCAAACAAAAGAACTCTGGGCATTTGAGGAAACCATCACCAAATGCTTGTCAGTAGGCTCCTCTTCTGCACAATATTCTGACCTAACTAAATCAGCTGTCATTCACAGGTCAGGCAAGCACATGCCTAGAACAGAAGAAGCACGCTTGATATATTTAATAGCTTTAGTAGATAACATCTTGACTTGAAGGAGTACTATCCTCACATAAATATGACAATAAATGACAAGATGAATGAAATTGAGCCTAGCATAATGGCATCTATTTGTAGTCGCAGCATGTAGAAGGTTAAGACAGGAGGATTGCAAATTCAATAAGAGCCGGGACTCCATAGCAAGACTCCAAGCAAACAAGGAAAATGAGTTTGAAGAGTATGGTAGGAGCGTCCCTTTTCCCATCAGAATGAAAGGATTTGGTAAATAATGATTATAATAACATTCTCCATTTTGAAAAGCTACAAAGGGAACCAACACAAAGACAGTGGTAACCTAGCTTAATTCCAGACACAGGAATATGACTCCCTAGACAGGCAGGGCAGTGAGGCAAGAGTAGGCTCTGGATGCACAAGCTTTACCTCTATGATGACAACACCTTTCTATAGTAAGGGCAGAAGGAGGTAAGGCTCACAAAGCTCAAGCCTCACTGCTGACACTGTTCAGGTCAGCTCACAAGATGGCTGCTGACTCTTTATACTCACTGTTTCACCACACAGAAAAGCACACACTGATACTTCCCTCTCCCCTTCCCTTTGTGCCTGCTTCCTTCCGGCACAAACTGTGGTGACTGTGAATGTTTATCACTGCCACGGACTTCATTCAAATTATTTAATTATGTCCTTAACTTGGCATATTCTGAGAATTGTCTCCCTGAGATAAGGGTTAGAAGAAAGGCCAAGGGAGATGGGAACCCAGTCAAACTTGTCATTTTGTAATAATTAGGATTCATAATAAGTATCATTTGTGCCTGTCTCTTGGGAAGAGCAAAACTGGGAAATCTGTTTCTCATTATATGGTTCTACTATACAGTGCCATAACATAAATGTTCTCAGGTACATTGAAGACATGCATCCTGGAGTTTTCTTTGCTTCATGTTTTACTTTGCATTGAAACTTTAAGGTCTGTGTAAACATGAATTGTTACCATACTTGGTAATTTTTTTCAGGTCATATCTGTACACTGTTGTCTCTTTTTTGTTTGTTTGTTTCCTTTTGTTTTTCATGAAGAACAGAGTCTACTGACACACTGCACATTGGATGGAACAACAGAAATAAAGTCATAATGGATCTTTTCTAGCATGCTTATAGTTGGGGTCTGTGATGGTTCACTTGTTATCAACATGACTGACACAAGCTGGTTTCAAAACAGAACCTTCGTTGAAAAATGTCTCCATCAGATTGGACTATGAACATGTCTGTTGGGGGCATTTTCTTGACTAATGATTGATATGGAAGGGCCCAGCCCACTGTTGGAGATGCCAACCCTGGGCAGGTGGTCATGGGTTATATGAGAAAGAAGGTTAAGTAAGCAAGGATGCAGCATTCCTCCATGGCCTCGCATCAGTTTCTGTTACTAGGTTCCCGCTTGGGTTCCTGCCCTGACTTCCTTTCACAGCAGACCGTAAGCTTTAAGAGGAAAGAAACCCTTTCCTCCCCATATTATATTTGGACATGGTATTTTGTTACAGCAGTGGAGAGCAAACTAGAGCAAGGTCACTCACAGACAGAAAATAGAAAAACACCAAATCCAGAAAAATTCAGGGTGCTGTGCGTGTATATTTGTGTATATGTGTGTGTATACACACACACACACACACACACATATATATATGTATGTGTGTGTGTGTATAGATAAGTATGGATGTGTGTGTGAAAATGTATATATGTATGTAAATATATATATATATGCATGTGTGTATATGTGTAATATGTGTTTGAACATTTATATGTGAATGTAGGTGTATAAGTGTGTGGCTGATTTTTTAGGCACTATAGGAAAGAACTTAAGAACCAAAACATTAAAAATAATGACAAAATGAAATAAGCATTTAAATATAGGCAGAAAAGAATTATGTATCAACCATATACAAATAGAAGTGACATATGTAAGAGTTGTCACATTTGAAAACAATTTTTAAGGAATGTTTCCCCATAGCCCCTAGGTATACACAATGCCTGAGGACCAAGTGATTATAGATGGAGACCTGCATCCTATTTTGTTTCCAAAAGAAAATCAGGAAGCCTATTCAGAACTGTTTCCACCACTAAATAATATTTATGTTGGAACATGCATGTATTTTGGTACATTTAATGGGATGTGAGGTTGCCCCATGGTGGCTGAGGGGAGGGACAAATATAGTCTTAGAAATCTTTTACTTATCACTGTGTGAGTTCTTGAAACAATAAGGGATCCAGACACAGGGCCACAACAGCTCCCTGGGAGGAGTTCTGTGTGGAGAGTGAATATTTAGAGGTAAAGTGTCCCTCACAGGCTTATGTTTAAACACTTGGTCCCTAGTTGGTGTCACAATTATGGGAGGCTGTGAAACCTTTGGAGAGTAGGCCCTTGCTGGAGGAGATGAATCTTTGTGTGGGGTGCAGGTGAGGTGCATCATCTGCTTCCTTGTCTACTGAGAGGTAGACAAGTAGCTACCTCATGATCCCACTGCCATGGAGTTGCCATGCATTCTCAGCCATGGCATATGATGATGCAGGCTGAGTAGTGGTGAACCTGCCTTTCTGCTGGAAATCCTGAGTGCCTCAGAACCAGAGTGCTGAGATGTGTTGACTGCCTGCTTGTTCTTCTGACCATAAAATTCCTCCAAATAAGTCATAGATGTGGGTCGCTCTTAGATAGCACACTCTTGTGAGAAATTTTTCAGGATGTTTGAGAATAAGATTAAATGAAACAGGACCCAAATGGCTTATGAACCAAAAAGGGGGATATCAAGGGCCTGTGTTTTTGGTAGGGTGATGTTCTTCCACCTGTCTCTTTCCGTGGAAACCTCACAAAGCCTTCCATGCTCTTCTGGACTCACTGTCCACTGCATCTTGGAAAAACCTAGGTAAATTTCCAAAATGACTGAGGTTTTTCTCCAGGACTTTGAACACGAATGGGTGTTGGATTTTGTCAAATGCTTTTTCGGCATCTAGGGAGATGATCATGTGGTTTTTCTCCTTCAGTTTGTTTATATGGTGGATCACATTGATGGACTTGCGTATATTAAACCACCCTTGCATGCCTGGGATAAAGCCTACTTAGTCATGTTGGATGATATCTTTTATGTGCTCTTGGATTCGGTTTGCAAGTATTTTATTGAGTATTTTTGCATCAATGTTCGTAAGAGAGATAGGTCTGAAGTTCTCTTTTTTTTTGTTGGATCTTTGTGTATTTTAGGTATCAAGGTGACTGTGGCTTCATAGAAAGAGTTCAGTAATTTTCCTTCTATT
>JAQQSO010001417.1:0-18774 GCA_028658305.1 Pachyuromys duprasi
AGAGGAACCCTCCTCCATTGCTGGTGGGAATGCAAACTTGTACAACCACTCTGGAAATCAATTTGGCGCTTTCTTAGACAATTAGGAATAGTGATTCCTCAAGACCCAGCTATACCACTCTTAGGCATATATCCAAAACATGCTCAAGTACACAACAAGGACATTTGCTCAACTATGTTCGTGGCTGCTTTATTTGTAATAGCCAGAACCTGGAAACAACCCAGATGTCCCTCAGTTGAGGAATGGTTACAGAAATTGTGGTACTTTTACACAATGGAATACTACTCAGCAATTAAAAAGGAGGAAATCATGTATTCTTTGTACTCGTTGCACATTAAATCCCAACACTCAGAAGGTAGAGGCTAGCAGATTGCAATTTCAGTCCACCTGGTCTGTAGAGAGTCCCTATCAAAACAAGATAAACCTACATGCCTTAAGGTTTAGATATGTAACAAACAGGAACATTCTATTTATTAAAATATCTGCAGTAATGATCAGAGGTTAGCCTCTTCAATTCTAGGCTGGCTTCTCTCTGTATTCTGACAGCCCTTCACTTGGTTCTGAATAACGTTTACCAGTACATCTTAGAGGCAGCTCAACAGCCCTCACTGCACTCTATCTACAGGAGGTCCGGTATAATCACTGGAAACTTTGAATGAAAATCTGTTACTACATTTTCTTCTTACTGTCAGCGGACCTTGGTTAAGTAACAAGGTTGAGAGAGTAGTATAATGTTGAGTATATACCTTAAAAAGGATATCTGAGTTTCAGGCCAGATAGTAATAATAAGGGAGACCATGTATTTAAAAAATAATATAAAGTAAAACAGTTAACAGCCAGGCATGGTAATGCATGCTTGCCTTTAATCCTAGGGAGGCAGATACAGGTAGATTGAGTCCAAGGTCAGCCTGGTCTACAAAGCATGTACAGGACAACTAAGGATGCACTGAGAAACCCTGTCTCAAAAAACGAACAAACGAATGAATGAATAAATGAATGAATGAATGAGTAAATATATAAAGTTTTATCAAACGTTATTTCTGTAAGAATTTTGCCTTAGAAATACCTATTTGCCTTGCTGTTCATGTGAAAGTTCAGATCCTCACAGATACTGATGTAGGAAATGTTGTATTTTCATGACTGAAAGATGGTTGTTAATTACTATTTACATGTCCTAATCCTCTTTCCTTAGAAACTCAGAATCTGCCAAAGCAACCTCCACTTGCCTTAGCAAGGGGACAGGCTACACAGTGTCTACGACTTATGGGTCGATCAGGAATTGGGTCCTGTGCATATGCCACAGTGGAAGACTACCTACAGTAGCTACACACTTCAAGACTCACACTTACATTGTGGCAAATACTCAACTTGGAAGAAGACCAGCTCTGTTGAACTGAAATTTAGATTTTTTTTTGAATAATGTGCTGGGGATAGGATTTGTAGCTTTACATTGCTTTCTGGTTTACAGCATGATAGAAATGATTTTCTAACTTATTTTTGGAGAAAATATTTTCCATCTTTTCTCTTCTTAGTTGTCTAAGAGTTAAATATTACTGAATTTCAGATGTTCAGACTATCTATCGTAAATCCTTTAAAACAATTACCTAAAAGAAACTAAAAATCCTGCCTTCTTTGTTAGCGGGAGAATGGAAGAAAGAAATGAAACGAGTACTGTTTGTGTTACCATGTGGGTGGTGTAAACTACAAATAGGAATCTGTTCTTTACCCTGCTCCTGTGTAAGCATTCAATTAGTGAAACTTGCAAAATGCATAAACATCGGACAGTCTGATTTAATATGTTGATGTAAGAAATTTTTTAATGTGTACTGTAAAAATTGAAATACTCAAGAGCTGATTGAGTATATTTCTTGCTACTTAAAACCCCCTCCTGTTTTCCCAGTAGTTTTGTTTTTTTTACATGGTAGTTTTCAACTTTGTTTCCTGTTCAACTGCAGATGACTTCCGTTGTAAACTCACAAGTTTAACTGTTTGTGTTATAACAGTATTACCTCTCAACAGTGTGATTATTACCTTTATATAAAAACCAAATTATTATTCAATTTACCATGTCTTTATTTAATCTTTGTACACCTTCCATTTTTAAGTGCTTAAATGTGTACTGTATTGCAATAAAAATGTAGTGATATAATTAACCAGCCATTAAAATTTACTACTACAGGTATTAGTGTCAGTTGAATTTATGTATAAAGTTCTTATATAGTTTTCTAGAACAATTAATATTATTGGTTCTTACTGTCAGCCCAAATTCTACAGTCTCAGACAGCCTTCATGAAACTGCTAAACCTGACACCATGTGTGGAAATAAAAAATAGTAATTTGACAAGTACTGTATCTGTCTACCAAGCAAAACCCCAAACTAGTTAAAAATAAAAATTGAAAAGCTGTTCCAGGGCTGGCAAGATGGCTCAGCATGTAAAGGCATTTGCAATGTAATCTGGTGACATGAGTTCCTCCTTTGGAACCCACATGGTATAGAACACTTAATATATACTGCCTCCTAATAAACTGTGAAAGTGCGCACTCACACACCTTTTAATTAAAAAACAACAACAAAAATTATTTCAGATGAATTTAGTCCATGGCTGGACAAAGGTGTTGGCTGTATCTTCAGGCTTTTCCACCAGATATTTATTTACCTCCTCTTGGGATTCAACCAACCGTGCTTTTTAACAATAACTTCTTATTCCCTGGAGGCAGGAATCACATCAATTAACAGCGAATCACCTTTTCTGCTGTAGACTTCAGGGATGGATGGTCTCTTTATCCCTGCCTTCCTGTGCTCACACTGATGAAAATTCCTATTTAAATACTTTTCTCTCCAGAATGCTCAACTTTAGTCCAGAAAGAAATATCACCAGGTGTTTTCCCAAACAGAAAGGTTTACCGTTTTTATAATGTTCTTTTTATAATGGTCCATCTGTGAATGAATACATTATGACAAGTGAATCCTCTACTCCAAATAACTTTAAATAATATACATTCAAAATGCAGGTTCCTCATTTAGGTTTACCTCTATTCCCTTATAATTCTTCTCTTTCAATTTTTTGGCCATTCACCAGTTTTTAAACCTCTTGGCATTTTGTTGTTTCTGAGCACCTACAACACAACAACAGACAGCTCCAGGTGTAAGAATGCCCAAGAGGTATTAGTTAAAACCCAAAGAAACACAGATTTCAGATTTTTTGAGTGTCTAGATAAATGTATACCAAAAAAGTAGATCTGTCAACTTATAATCATAACCTGCCTCCTTTCAAAAACATTCCCTTTGTAAACTACTAAAGCCAAGAGAAGAATGCTCCAGCTTACCCCACATGCTTTTCAGAATCTGGGCCAGATCCTTTTTCATTGGTAACATTATTGTTCAGAGACAGGAACTTGTTTGCTAAAGGGAACAATCACTAGTCATTTCTTTATCATTGTGAGAAACTGAGACAGACAGACATGCTTCAAAATAAAATTACCAGTATTCCTCTTGGATTCTGAACTGTAAGGATGGAAAATATTAACTTGGCCCTATCCATGGAAACTAACCATGGAAACTGAGACTTATGAGCTTTAATCATTACCAAACACAGATCTGATACAATACCAAACCCGGATTTGATACAAAACGTTTCTAAGAGACACCCTTCTCTAGTTATGGATACAATCTCTAACTGTCCCCTAGTCAGCACACCTGGGCACAGCCAATCACAGACTGCCCCGTTAGGAAAGCCCCTTACCCCTAGACCCCCTCCTGATTTGTGGTTTTTGCCTTTATAAACACTGTGATTCTGTTGCTGGGGGCTACGCATCACCCCCTTGTGTGAGAGATGTGTGCGGAGCCCAGCATTCAGGCTACTAATTACACCTATTGCTGTTTGCATCAAGTTCTTGACTTTGTGGGTTATTGAGGCCTGGCATCTATCCTGAGGAATGGAGGGTCTCCCGACCTCGGGAGTCCAACATTTGGAGGCCCCAGCGAGATGAGCACAAACCCCTTACCCACAAATTCAACCTTGGAGGTGAAAAAAGGGCGCCCGTTTGTCTCTGTGTGTTACTGGTGCTAGTGTGTGCTTCTCATCTGTACCAGAGCGCTTTATGGTTTTGCGTGTCCGGTTTTGCGACTGCTAGACTGCTTTACAGCAGTTACCGAACTGGGATTTTTACAGACCCCACAGTCGTGGCTCAGGGGACCCCCTGAGGGGGAGTTCAGGAGCACTGGGATGCCCTTTCTCCTATCTGGCAGACACGGATAGAGTTTTTGTCTGATTCTGTAGAGATGTGCAATTGTCTCCTCCATTTAAAGACCACAGCCAGCAACCCTTCTGTTTCTCTAGCAGGCCTTCTGGGTAGCACGTTCTGAGTTGTCTGTTTCAATGTGCTTTCGGTTTGCGGGCTTTCATTTTGCGACACTCCAGGGGGGTCAGGGAGGCCGAGGACCACACTTGGATGCCTCCCATCTGGTGGACTTGGATGGAGTCCAATTCTGTAAACTTTAAAGCTCTGCGCTGCGATCTGTTAGGGTCTATTGAGGCATGTGAAAGTCCCACAGGAGGTGGGAGTGCGTATGGGTGGCTGGAGAGATGCATGAATCAGGTTGCCACAGGACTGAAGCACAGCTGGCAGGTAGAGCTACCTGGATCCTCCCTTCTGCTGCTTCCCGAGTGAGAGAGAGACTTGGAGTGGAACCAGCTAGAGCTCACTCTCCCTCCTCCTCTTTCATCCAGGGAAGGTAAGTTATTACTGCTCAGCAGACCATGCAGTGATAAAAGAAGGTAACTACAGTTAACTTTAACAGTTAAAATTACAGCTAAGTCCAACAAAAGAGTTTATTCCATCGGTTTAAATATACAACCATTACATAATTAATTCCAACTAATCTTAAATGGTTAATATAATCAAAAATATTTGGGTATGTTTAAGGTTAAATTCAAACCTGTTTAAAATGTATATATGTGCTATATGTTTATAAAGTTTATAAATACATATGTTTAAAGTAACAACAAAGCTAAAAATCCATCAGTTTTGCCAACATCTTTGTTTATGTCTATTAGTTATGTTCAATTCTCTGATTAGTACTAAGTACAAAGCTTCAAATTTCAATACAAGTGGTAAGATCAGCAAGATTTGCTAGCCTCTCTATAAACTGTATCTGATTAATAGGTTTGTTTTTAGTTCAGAAAGAGCAGATTTAAAGTTATGCTAATAACTGCAGTTGGTTAAAATGTTAAAATTTACCTAGTCTCTTTGTTTAGGTTTTTTAAAGGTTAAGTCTAAAATGAGTAACTATACTTAAAATATAGTTCTAAAATATACATTTAAAATATGCCAAAATTAGAGATTATAACATTTTGTTTTATAAGACACAGTTTAGAGCAAATAATAAAAATAAATAAAAAATAACTCAGACATGCTGGCCCTCAGGCTTGTCAGAGATCTGATAAATATGGCATTTTAACATGTGTAAGCTTATTGCCACAAAGAGTTCCAAAATCCTGGCAGTAGCTCCCCAAGGTCTTCGAGAAGATCAGGGCACATGACAGATGACTGCAACACTGGATTGTGGTATGCTAACCACTGGGCAATACTGCCTCAATTGGCTCACTGCTAGGGACCAGCCTAACCTGTGGACAAAACCGTGGACACCTGGAGGGCCATTGTTTCACATTACGAGAGGGAAGGTGAGATCAATCTCTCATGTCCCTCTTTCCACAGAAGCAGTCTCTCATCTGTGCCTAGCTGGACCACCCTGTACATACATATGTTGGTGGCTGGGGTGGTTTCCATGTTAAACTCGGCCACGAGGACTCCCTTAGAAGCCACCTGAGGGGCAAACATGGCATTTCGGTAGACCACAGAGGATGTTCCCACCTGCAAATAAGTGGACAATGACTTCCCTAGGTGGAGATGAAACAACAGGGAAAATTGCTCAGCCAGGACTGTGGATGGATGTGTGAGGAAAGCAAAGCTATGAAGGAAAATGCAGTATGGAGGCAAGTGAAAGACATTACTTGTCTGGTATTTGTCTAGTCATTGAAATTAGGGAAGAAAATGTGAGGGGAGTGGCAATGGTGGGGAAGAGGGAAGGAGGGTAGGATTGGGAGGGGAGCAAGGAAGGAGTCACAGGGGAGATACAAAGTGAAAAAACAATAATTAATAAAGATAAAACTAATTTTTAAAAGGACAGTTACACAAGTGGACAGAGAGGGACAATAGGTCTCTAAGGACATGGATCAGGGGTCTCTTTTCTTCTGGTCATTAAAGTTGTGGAAATGATCCATGTGCTTTTTCTAAGATGGGAAATAATCACTGTTAACATTTTGCCATGCACACACACCCTTCACGGAATGGAAAGGCCAGAACACATTTTGTAAAGAAGGATTCCTCACAAATGACCACCATGACCACAGAGGCTGCCCTCCACATGGGATGTGTGCAGTAAATACCGAATGGAAATAGACCCACCCCAAAGTGCCTCTGCATAAAATGGCATATGAAAGAAACTGTGAAGTCTGTGTGTTCATTCCAGTTAATTCCACTTTTAGGGAATGTGTCCTAAGGGAACTGTTTGAGGAACATGTTAACATTCCCATGCATGGGTATTCATGCAACATTGCTTAAACTACCAAGATCTGAAACAACCTAAGTTTGGCATAGGAAAAATGCCTGTAATCCTGGCAAGTGTGAAGTAGAGGCAGAAGAATGAAAAATTCAAGTCTGGAATTGGCTATACAATGATGTGATACCCTCCTGGGCTATCTTAGATGCTATTCAGAAAACAACCTTAAACAACCCAAACATCCTCTGATAGGACAATCTCACTATATCATATGTATGCCAGAAAAAAAAATCATGCAGTAAAATAAAAGACATGGCAGATTATGTTGGGTTGATAGAAATATGTCAATTAAATTATATGATTAAAGCAGTCTCAAGACATAATATGTATCATGTGTATTTGATAAATATCTCCACATAAAGAAGGCTTTAGGTCACAAGGGGCAAAGTGTTTTGAGAAAATAGCCAGACAGCAAAATGTTAGGTTCTGGAGACCATCCAATCTCTGCCACCAAGACTTAACTCTGATAGTGTGGTACGAAGGCAGCCACAGAGTGCGGAACACCAGTGGTTCTAATACAGCTATTCAGAAAACAGGGTGCAGACTACATGTACCCATAGGCTACAGTTCATTTGCTCCTGGTCTGAAAGAAATGTTACTGGTGACTATTTCCAGATGGTATAACACAGTGGTTTCTAATTTACTTCCTCTGCTTTACTTTGTTCAAGTTTTATCAACAGCATTTAATAATGAGCATGCATTTTATTTAAAGTCTAGGCCAGGGCTAGCGAGATGGCTTGGCAGGTAAAGGAGCTTGCCTTAAAAACCTGGAACCTGAGTTCTGTTCTTAGAAACTATGTAAAATGGAAGAGAAGAACTCACTCCACAAAGTGGTTCTCTGACCTCCACAAGCGTGTGTGGCACATTCACACACAAACATCATGTATACACATATGATATGTAAATATATAAAAACTGACAACCCCTAGTGATGTTATGTCTATGTATTTATTCTGCACTGAAAAAGAGCACACTTCTTTTGTTATTTTATTGGGGAAGAGATGTTTTTAAAGATGCTCAGAACATGGCTGTGCAAAGTTTGTCCTGAGGAAGTCTTCCCAAGGCAGCCTAGTAGGACCTTAGAAAGGTCAGGAGGCCTGCTTTGTAAATCTTCTTGTGGTGTGCTTGACCCCTCCAGATCCCAGAAGAAAGAGACAGGGGAAATGGAAAAAGGAGTTGTTAGAACGGGACTAGGATCACACTGTAAAGTGAGTGAATAAATAAAGAAATAAATGGAGGGAAAAGTGCTTTCTTCTCAATAGTGGACATTTGTTCAGTTCCCAGAACCAATATCAGATGGCTCACAAATGACTGTAACTCCAGCTCCAAAGGATTCAATGCCCTACATCTGAATTCCATGAGCTTCTAGACACATATGTGCATACACACACGTAAGTAGTCTTTTCCAAAAATTGAAATAGAGAGAGAAAGCAAGCAAGCCCAAGGCATAGTAGCACGGCAGTAAGGAGGTGGATGCAGGCAGATCTCTGTCACTTTAGGGCAAGCTTGGTTTACATAGCAGTGAGTTCCAGGACAGCCTGACCTACATACTGCAATCAAATTTTTTTGATCTTTCTTCTTTCATAAAATAACCAAGACACCAGACAGTGGAGGCACATACCTTTGACCCCAGCACTTGGGAGTCAGATTCAGGCAGATTGCTGTGGGTGGAAGGTCAGTCTGGTCTATAGAGCAAAATCAAGGACAACCATGACTAAACAGAGAAACCCTGTCTTGAAAAAACAAAGAAGAACCAAGCAAATAGTGAAATGGCACAGCCAGTTTTACTGTAACCCCATGTACACATCATGACATGGGCATGCACAAAATAGTTGAATGTAAAAAAAAAATTAAAGAATTAAGATGGCATTTTCCCCAACCTGAACCCATTTACACAAATCCTGCTGAAGCAGAAATGAACATTTTTTTATACTTACAAATGAGTTCATGCTTCCAGGCATGATAGTACAATCCTTTAATCAGAGCACTCAGGAGCAAGACAGCAGAACTCACAGAGCACACTTTGAGCCTAACTTCACCTGCATGGTAATTTTCCAGGCCAATCAAGATTGCACAGTGATAACCTGCCTATAAAAAAGAGGGGGTGGAGGTGTGTATGTGCTGAACTCAGTGCCTCCTCACTCCTGTACATCTCACCATTTGAGAGACTTAAGGCAGGAGGATCACTGAAAAGTGAGGCCAGCATGTGCTACATGTGATTTCTAGGCTCATCTGGACTACAAAGAAATATTTGGCCTCAAAAACATAAAAATAAAAATGAAACTCTACAACAACAGACATAATGTCACGAATATACAAAATATTAAACCACTTTTTTGTTCCAAGCCAAAAACAAGAGAGCACCATGCAAACCTTTCCCCAACTCTGCCTATCACTGTTTCTGAAAGGTCAGGCAAAGGATGAAAAGACTGGATGAAAAGACAAAAAATCCTAACCAAGAAGAGGGTCTATGAATTTCAGCACCAATATGCTCAAATAACACATTTTCTAAGAGACAAAACTGGTATTAGACAGGCAAGGACTAAACCACGCAGCCCCTCCTGAATCTGGGGACTTATTTTCAGGTCTTAGTTCTGATGCACTGAGGCTGAGCCTGGATCCTTAAAGCAGACAATATGTAAAAGCAGTTAAGGTGTGGCAAGAAGTGGAGATCCATGACCACACACAAAGTTCCCATTTTCACTTGTCACTCACTTATCATTTCCTTATGTAATTATATTCTATTTCCAAGCCAGACAAATTTAAAACATCTTCATAAAGTTTTAGTATTTTTCATTTACATTCAAGTCCAAAAAGAAGAAAAGGCTTCCCTGCTGGAAAACAATTGTTGTTCCACTGAAATAAATATTTGTGTTGCTGAAACTAGGGCCTTTTAAATTAATGGTTTGTTTTCTTCTCTTGTTGATGTGGATGGTGGTTCTGCCTGAATGTCTGTTCATAACATGTATTGTGGTGTCCAAGAGGCTAGAAGAGACCAGAAGAGGGTATTAGATCTCTTGGGACTGGAGTTGTAAAGAGTGGTTGCTGTGATCTACCATGTGGGTACTTGGAATTGAACCTGGCTCCTCTGGAAGAGTAGCCAGTGCTATTAACTGCTAGGCCATATCCCCAGCCCCAGAAACTTGGACTTTATGCATAAGACAAGAACTCTACCACCAGGTTTTCCCCTAGAACATGTATTAGGTGGGTGAGGGGACTGCACACACGCAGAAGTCATGCCCTACAAGTTTCCCACGTATATATTGTGCCTGTGTAGCTGCATGTATGCAATGTATACAAAGTCCAAAGAACTGAATCAGTATCTTACTCTATCACTCTGTTTTCTTCCTTTGAGGCAGAGTCTGTTACTAAATCTAGAGCTCGTGCTGAAGTGATGGCTCAGCATTTAAGAGCACTGGCTCCTCTTTTAGCAGTCATAAGTTCAATTCCCAGAACCCTATACAGTGGCTCACAATCATATATAAAGGGGTATGATGTCTTCTTCTGACATGTAGGCATACATGCAGACAAAACACTCATACATTGAACATATAATAAAACAACAGCAATTCCCCCCAAATGTAGCTGAACTGAAGTGCACAGCCAGGAGACTCTGCAGGATCTGCAGCCTGAGCATCTGAATGGTGAGGTCTTCAAATCTTTCATTTAAAAATGGCCTCCAATAAAACTACATTGCAAAAAAAAATGGGAAAGAAACAGAATACGAAGAGACAAAAAATTGAAGAGACCGAGCCTGAAGAGTTTTTGTAGAAAAAGTGCTGCATATCAGTGTAGTGAATGGGAAGGAGGAATATTTCCTGAAGTGTAAGCGCTTCACAGATACTGATAATAATTGAAAGCCAGAAGAAAATTTAGATTTTCCAGAATTTATTCAAGCATTTCTTAATTCTCTATAAGCTGTTAAAAGAAAAGTTGGAAAAAAGGGAAACTTCTTCTGGCAATGAATCTGATGAGAGCCAATCAAAGAAGAAAAGAGATGCTCCTAACAAACCAAGGGTCTTTGCCAGAGGTCTCAATCTTGAATGAATAATAAGGGCCACAGACAGCACTGGAGAATTAAAGTTTCTCATGAAATGGGAAAATTCAGATGACGCTGATTGGGTACTGGCAAAGGAGGCCAATATGAAGTGTCCTAAGAATGTCATGGCCTTTTATGAGGAGATGCTGACTTGGTATTCTTGTCCTGAAGATGAAGCACAATAATTGTGTGCATTTGTATGTGTGTGTGTGTGAGAGAGAGAGAGAGAGAGAGAGTGATCTGGATCTTGGGTTTTGAATTACTAGTGTGAAAAAAAGAGCCTTCTAATGGCAATTCAGTTTGACATGCTGGTTTTGACAGTATTGACAGTAGTTGGGATAATTTGGGGGTAATGTTCTGTATCAAAAGGCACTGATTTCCTTGAGCAAATAAGCTTTCTGTAGTTGCTTCCTTTAACAATGGAATATTTGATACCATGTGTTATTTCCTCAGCTTTGAAGAACAACTTTTCTTAAACACTATGGAAACTTTACAGTCAGTACTCTATCAGAACTCATTTTTAACTGGGACACAGAAGGAGTAATCATGTTTGTTTTGCTAATGTCAATTAATGTCTGTATGCTTTTTCTTTACCCTTATAGATAAGATCAGTTTTTTCAGTTTTTGGTTCTGGTTTAATGAGCCAGAAAAGGAGCTTTGTAGTATCAGAATATCATCCAACTCTATATTTACTTTATTGTAAATAATAGTGAACAGTGGAAAATAAACTGTTTTATATTCCTTTATGTGAAAAAAAAAATGAGCCAGGCTCCGTGACACATACCTGTGGTCCCATCACTTGAGAGGCACAGTTTGTTGCCAGCTGCCAGCCTGGTCTACAAAGTGAGCTCAGGACAGCCAAGGCTACACAGAGAAACCCTGTCTTGGAAAACCAAAACCAAACCAAACCAAATACCTGGCCTGGGAGTGGTGGAACACTCCATTCATCCCAGTATTTGGGAAGCAGAGGCAGGTGGAACTTTATGACTTCTAGGCCAGTCTGGACTACAGAGTAATTTAGAGGACAGCCAAGGCTACAAAGAGAACCCATGTCTCAAAAAAATGTCTGGAGAGAGGGGTCAGAGATCAAGAGTACTGGTTGCTCTTGCAGAAGTCCTGAGTTCAATTCCCAGCAACCACAAGGCAGCACATAACCATATATAAAGAAATCTGATGCCCTGTTCAGGCATGATGGTGTATATGCGGATTGAGCATTCATTTACATAAAATAAATACATAGTAAAGACAGAAAGAAAAGGAAGGAAAGGAAGAGGAAGAAATAAACCTAGACTTAATTGTGTTTTGTTTTTTGTTTGTTTGTTTGTTTGTTTTTTACAACTGGGCAGTCGGAAAGACACATACCATTCATGTTTTCATAACAAGCACTCTTACTAACCACTGAACCATCTCTCTCGTCCCCTTCTTTTTTGAGAGAGAATGTATCACTGGTTTGAGACTTGCATTTATCAGCCAAAGAGGTCAACTAGTGAACTACAGGAATTCATCAACCTTTATCTCCCAGCTCTGGGATTACAAACCTGTGCCTTTACATGAAGATATTCTTTTTAAGGTTTACTTGTTTTTGTATGTATATGTTGTCTGTCTGTCTGTGTGTATGTATATCATGTATGTTTTTAGTGCCTGAAGAGAACAGAGAAGGACATAAGAACCAGCTGGTGGTACAAGCAGATCTCTCAGTTCGAGACCAGCCTAGTCTACAGAGCATGTTGCAGAACAGCCAAGACAACACAGAGGAAACTGTCTTGAAACAAAAAAAAATTAAAAACAAAACAAAATGAAGGATGACAGCATCAGATCTCTTATATCTGATGTCACACATGACTTTAAGCTGCCCTGTAATGTGGTTGCTGGGTGTTGAACCCATGTCTTCTGCAAGAGCAGTAAGTCCCTTAACTGCTGAGCCATCTCTCCAGCTCTATCTGCAGGATGTTTTCTATATGTTTTGTAGGAACCAAATTCAAGTGCTTATGCTTTTGACAAACACTTACAGAACCATCTATCCAGCTTACTTTATTACAGTCTTGAAATGGGGATTTTTTTAACTTGCACAGACTGAACTTAAATTCACTTTACAGATTAGACAGACCTTGAACTCGTGATTCTCCTCTCTCAGCCTCTCTGCAGTAGACTGGACTGCAGATCCATGACACTAGACATGATGAAAAACATTAAAATTACTGCTGAGATTTGGTGTAATTTTAGAGCCTAGGATGGACATGAACTTTTGGTGGTCCTCCTGCCTCAGACTACAAAAATATTTGGTTTACAAAGGAAAACACTATGCCTGATTCCATATTTTTGTTGGTTTTTTTTTGAGACAGGGATTCTCTGTGTAGCCCTAGATGTCCTGGAACTAACTCTGGTAGACCATGCTAGCCTCCAATTCAGAGATGAGACTGCTTCTGCCACCTGAGGGCTGGGATTAAAGGCATGCATTCATTAAAACCGTCTGCCAAACTACCACAACCCAGTCCAGGAGAAAAATAAATAAATAAATAAATAAATAAATAAATAAATAAATAAATAAATAAATAAATAAATAAAACTGGGCCTGACCCGGCACAACTTTAATCCCAGGATTCAGGTAGGCAAAGGCAGGTTGATCTAGTCTGGACTACAAACCAAGTACAGGACAGCCAGAGCTGCATGGCGAAATGCCGTTTCTGCAAGCAAGCAAACAAACAAAGAAGCCGATGTTGATCTGGAGAGTGCTCTGTGGATATTGCTCTTCCAGAAGACCCATATTTAATTCTGAGCACTCCTAGGCATACAAATTTATCTACAATTCTAGAGAAGCTAACATACTCTTCCTATGTCTGTGGTTCTCAGACTTGCATGTGGTGGACAGACATACATTCAGGCAAAACATCCATATACAATACAGTGAATAAATAAATAATCACATGAACACATAAACGAGGAAAATACTAAATTTGTTGTTGTGAACATTTGAAATCATAACACTTAAGTGAATCAAACAAA
Source organism: Pachyuromys duprasi (assembly GCA_028658305.1). NCBI lineage: Eukaryota > Metazoa > Chordata > Mammalia > Rodentia > Muridae > Pachyuromys > Pachyuromys duprasi. Next base: position 13,665 of record JAQQSO010001417.1, read on the forward strand.
CAAACAAACAAACAAACAAACAAACAAACAAAGAAGACAGGATCAGGAGTTTGATGCCAACCTGGATTACAAAACAAGTTGGTGACTTTCTGAGGCTATACAGGAAGAGTGTCAAAAACAGGGCAGGGAAAATGTCTCAGGCAATAAGAGTCCTTGCCACACTAACATGACTACAAAGGTGGACCCTAAAACATACTGTAGAGGGAATGCAGGGAGAGCCCAGAAGATAAATTCCTGAGTTCAAATCCTAGGAACCACATGGGGGTTCAAGACCATCTATTATGAGATCTTCTGGTGTGATGGTGCCCTCTACTGGTATACAGGTGTACGTGCAGACAGAATATTGTATACATAACAAATAAATACAGCTTTAAAAAGAAAAAGAAAATACATGGAGGGAGAGGAAATTGTCCCCTGACTCCGGCACATTCTCTGAACACAGGTTCATATGTGCATGTATACAAGTACATGTATACATACACCCGAAAAAAATCCATACACACACAGAATAAATCCTATCTTGTTGCATAAGGGCTATAATACTTTTGCAGTTCCAAGAGACTGCAATATTCTCCAGGAACCTAAATGTTTGAAAGATGTCTGAAAAATCTGGGGAGAAATTGCACTGGACTCTGGAGATAAGCAATGAAGGTAAAAGGACATAATCCTTCTTTTATTATTGGAAACATAGAAACTTGTTTTATTTAAAATCTGAAATACATTTCCTAAAATATCACCTTTTCAGAAAACTGTGGCTACACAATAATGCACTGCCTCGATTCTGTTAGAATGAGCAGTAGACTCAAATACAAAAACCAGACAACACACCACCATCCTTCAGCAATTTGAGCAAAGATAGAATGAATGCCTAAGGAACAACAAATATTGCTTTGCAGAGGATGGGCTGTTTCTGTCAAGTACCATAAAAAAAATAAAGAGCACAAATGCATGGGTTTTCAGGTATATACATTTAAGTTGAACCTTTGGCACTAGACACCAGAGCATCTCATCATGTAGCATTAATACATTTTAGAAAAATTTGTAGTGTCAAAAGCGAAAGAACCACCAGTATTCAAGCAATGTTGTCAACTTGGCAATAAAATATTCTACTGAATATTGTCTTTGCCTAATTACTGCATACACTGGTAGCAACTTTAAAATGAGGAAAAGAGTCAGGAGGCAGTCCTTTGACATCTGCTTATAACAGAACAGGAAACAAACTTAACATGGGCCCTGTTTTACACTGGCCATTTAAAAAAATAACATCAATTCTATTATGAAAGGACAAAACAAAGGTGTTTACAGATACCAGATGATAGCGAGTGGTCAGTAGACCTTCACAGGGGTTTGAGGGGATACTCTGCATAAGCCACTTTGTAATTACTTGCAGTAAACAGGGAGGTAGAATTCTTGGCCAGATACTTAAGGAAATCATGCAAATAGCCCAGCATTAAGGCAAGGCTTTTCTCATCAAGGGACATATAGGCCAACATTGCCCCAATTCTCACAAATAACCTCAGTAGGTGTGGTGCCCCATAGATCTGTGGCATTGGTACATAAGGGTGAGCCAGCAGAACCTCAGCATACTGGAGCATTTCAAAATTGTAGAACAGCTGGGTGCAAAGCATCACATTGAAATACTCTTTTATCCAACCCACTACTTCATTAACTGCATACTCCTTATTATCAACAATTTGCTGTGACTCCTTACAGTGGGCATACTCCTCAAAAATGGCATCTACATTCTCTTTAGGAGGGAGTTGGAACAACTGCTTCTGCTTAGTAACCAAGTCCCAGTACTTCCCCAGCCATGGTTTTAATTCTTCTATGGAAACTTGATTTTTGATAAAGAAACCAACTCCATTCCATGGAAAAAAGACAGCATCTTCAAAAATGGTGCTGGTCCAACTGTATATCTGTATGCAGAAAAATGAAAATAGATCCATATTTATCACCGTGCACAAAGCTAAAGTCCAAGTGAATCAGAGACCTCAACATAAAACAAGACATACTAAACCGGTTAGAAGAAAAAGTGGGGAAGACCCTAGAACTCATTGGTACAGCAGACTACTTCCTGAATAAAACACCAACAGTACAGGCTCTAAGGTCAACAATCAATAAACAGGACCTCATGAAACTGAAAATCTTCTGTAAAGCAAAAGACACTGTCATCAAAACCAAAGGACAGCCTACAGACTGGGAAAGGATCTTCACCAACCCTATATCTGACAGAGGGCTAATATCCACTATATATGAAGAACTCAAGAAGTCAAAAAACAACAAATCAAGCAATCCAATTAAAAAATGGAGTATGGAGCTAAACAGAGAACTCTCTGTAGAGGACTGTAGAATGACAGAAAAACACTTAAAGAAATGCTCAACATCCTTAGCCATCAGGGAGATGCAAATCAAAACCACCGTGAGATTTCACCTTACACCTGTCAGAATGGCTAAGATCAAAAACTCAAGTGACAATACATGCTGGAGAGGATGTGGAGAAAGAAGAACCCTCCTCCACTTCTGGTGGGAATGTAAGCTAGTACAACCACTCTGGAAATTGATTTGGTGTTTTCTTAGACAATGAAGAATAGTGATTCCTCAAGATCCAGCTATACCACTCCTAGGCATATACCCAAAAGATGTTCAAGTACACAACAGGGACATTTGCTCAACTATGTTCGTAGCTGCTTTATTCGTAATAGCCAGAACCTGGAAAGAACCCAGATGTCCCTCAGTTGAGGAATTGATACAGAAATTGTGGTACTTTTACACAATAGAATACTACTCAGCAATTAAAAAGGAGGAAATTATGAAATTTGCAGGCAAATGGTGAGATCTGTAAGCCATCATCCTGAGTGAGGTATCCCAAAAGCAGGAAGACGTATGTGGTATATATTCACTTATATAGAGCCATAAGATAGGATAAACATACTGAAATCTATACACCTAAAGAAGATAAACAAGAAAGAGGACCTGGGGTAAGAGGATTAATCCTCACTTAGAAATTCAAATTGGATGGACATTGGATGTAGGAGAAAACAAGTAACAGGACAAGAGCCTACCACAGAGGGCCTCAAAAATACTCTACTTACCAATGCATCAAAGCAAATATTAAGAAACATAACCAACCCATTGGCAGAGTGCAGGGAATCATATGAAAGAAGGGGAAGTTAGTATGACCTAGAGAGGAAAGGAGCTCCACAAGGACCAAATATATCAGGGTACAGGGTTCTTTTATGAGACTGTCTCTCCAACCAAGGACCAACTTGTATGTAGCAAATGGGAGCTCAATACCCAAGTGGGTACACTAGTAAGGGGAAGAGGTTCTATATTGGACATGAACTGAATGACTGGCTCTTCGACCTCCTTGCCCCCTGAGGGAGGAGCAGACTTGCTAGTTCACAGAAGAGGACATTGCAGCCATTCCTGAAGAGACCTGATAAGCTAGAGTTAGGTGGAAAGGGAGGAGGTCCTCTCCTATCAGTGGACTTGGAAAGGGGCAGACAGGAGATGAGGGAGGGAAGGGCGGGATAGGGAAGGGATGTGGGAGGGCGGTACAGCTGGGATACGATTTATATAACCTGTGATTAATATAAAATAAAAATGTTAAAATTAGGAGGATCCAAGATGGCTGCCACGAGAGAACACTGTGTCTGAGGAGTAGGAGAGCAGAAACAACGCAGCGACCAGGAGACTGAACTCTGGGACCTAAAACGCCAGCATTGTGAGTGCCCGGTGAGCGGAACTCCTACAGTGAGAAAAATCAAGTGGGAAAACCCTAGAGAAACCCAGTTATTACCTTGAAAATTTCCCCGGTGACCAGCAGCTCACAGCTCTGATCTGAACGAGCAGCTGCGCTGGGTGCCCGCACCCGCCATTATAGACTGGATCGCACAGTCTCGAGGGCAGTCTGGGGAGGAGCCCGATGCCGTTTTCACTGAACTGCACCCTACGAGCACACACTGCACCCGGGTTCTGCTTCAACCCTCGGGTGTGCTGTGGGGACGAACTGATCATCGGAACCACTCCAGACTGAGTGGATTGGGGGACCATTTTGACCAGTCCGCACACTGCCGGGTCGCGAGCCGAACGCTTCCGCCAGCAAGAACTCAGTCAGTGTGTGAGTCCACTGGCGTGTCTGGGAGGAACCTGAGTTCTGCCTGAACCCACGGGTGTGCGGCGGGTGTGAACCGATCGCCGGAACCACCACAGACTGAGTGGATTGGGGGACCATTTTGACCAGTCCGCACAATGCGTGAGCGCCCGTCAAACACTTCCGCCAGCAAAAACTCAGTCAGTGTGTGAGTCCGCCGGCATGTCTGGGAGGAACCCGAGTTCTACCTGAACCCACGGGTGTGCAGCGGGCGCGAACCGATCGCCGGAACCACCACAGACTGAGTGGATTGGGGAACTGTTTTGACCAGTCCGCACATTGCGGGGACACTCGCCGAACACTTCCGCCAGCAAAAACTCAGTCAGTGTGTGAGTCTGCCAGCGGATCTGGGAGGAACCCGAGTTCTGTCTCAAACCACTGCTGAGAGGATCCTAGGACCATCTTGACCAGACAGCACACTGAGGGCGAAAACTGCACGCATCCCCCAGCAAAAACCCCAGTTCAGGTGTCTGTCCACGGGCCAGACAGAGAAGGCCTCTGGCACCATTTCAGACAGCCCTGCATACAGCGGATGCACACCAACCCAAACCCACTGTGTGTGCCCCAAATATCATCTCAGACTGTGGTGCACAGCCCCTGGCACAGAAGGAGGTGCTAAATCTCCATTCCAGGGGAAAGCCCTTAGCAGCAAGCCCAGGGCAGAGTGCACAGCCCCCAGCTGACATCTCAAAACTGGACACTCAGACTCTAGCACAGAGTGAGGAGTTAAAGACTCCAGACCAGAGGGGTGACCAGCTTGCAGTGCTCACAGCTTCTAGCACAGAGCACGAAGCTGGGCACACAGAGCCCACAACAGAGTTCAACTGAGACAAAACACACACCACAAACCACCGGAAATCCCTGATCTTCTTGAAGAATACTCCTGACACAAGAGATTGACAGATTCAGACTGAAGTACAGCCTTAAAGCACAAACAGCTCCCTGATTATATATAAA
>JAQQSO010001418.1:0-36990 GCA_028658305.1 Pachyuromys duprasi
GGGTCCTCCTTCTTGTACATCTTCCCTAGGTGTGTAGCACACCTAGGGAAGATGTACAAGAAGGAGGACCCAGGTTGGTATGATCAATGCTCATTTGGATGGACTAATGGGAGGGACATTGAATGGGGGAGAAACCAAGCAACAGGACAGGAGCATACCAAAGATGACCTATGAACGAATCAGTATAGCAATGTATCAAAACAGGTATTAAGACTCTCGGTTAAGCCCTTGGCAGAGGGCTGGAATTAATAATAAATATAGGGGAAGTTAGCAAGACTTGGGGAGAACAAGAGCTCCACAAAGATCAAACTGAGCAGGGCACAAGGGTCTTATATGGGACAGTTTCTCCAACCAGGGACTATGCATGGATATGGCCTAGAACCCCTGCTCAGATGTTGCCCATGATAACTCATTGGTGAACTGAAGACCCTAGTAAGGGAAATAGGGCCTGTTTCAGTCTTGAGCTTGATGGCTGCCTCTTCGACCTTCCCCCATACATGCCAGGGAGTAACAGCCTGGCTAGATCCAGGGGGAGGACATTGCAACCAGCCCTGAGGAGACAAGATGATCTGGGGTCAGATGGAAGGGGAGGAGATCCTCCCCCGTTGGTGGACTTGGAGGGGGCGGGGAGGAGATGAGGGAGGGTGGGAGGGACTGAGGGACTGGGCTACGCATGGGATGCAAAAAACCTAACCTGTGATTGATATAAAAATAAATAAATTTATTATAAAAAAGAATATATCCAATGAGTCACTAGTGGATAGAGTCACTTATAAACTATGCCTAGAGGTATTCAATGACACCACCAAAAAGTCAGAAATCTCAACTCCCTTTACTACTGAAAAACAAAAATTTAGAAATAATACCTGTAATAAATTATTGTCGGCCAGTATTCTAGAAGATATTCTAGACACTCATGGATAACCACAGCATCTTTCACCTGAGGATTGTGTCCCCATCCTACAGAGTTTAACTGAGGCATCTTAGTTTGAGATAAGAAGTAAAGATAATACAATACCATAAGTCCGAGTTTCCCATTGAATGGTCAGTCAGCATATTAATAAGTGTTAAATTTTTACTCTTATTTTGTTGAGTACAGCTACTAGACAGGACACACACAACAAGGGCCAGAACTTAATCACTGTTTTTAGCATATTTCTACTGACCTAATAGAAAAACTTGATTTGAGACTAAGAGAAAGGAAAAGACACATGACCAAGGTGGAGCCAGAACCTAAAATACTCTAAAAACCACACGATGGAAACTTATGTTTTCCATAAAGGAGCCTGGGACTTTAAAGAAAGAATCTCAGCAGGTATTAGGTTTGACTTGAGAAGACCCACAGGGTAACACCACAAAATGTAGTTTAGTGGTTCTCAACCTTCCTAATGCTGTGACTTTCAATCCATGTGGTGATCCCAAACATAAAATTATTTGTCAATTCATTACTGTAATTTTTCAACTGTTATGACTTCCAATATAAATATTTGATATGCAAGATATCTGATATATGACCAGCAAAGGAGTCACCACCCACAGGTTGAAAATTACTGGCTTAGAAGCAGAATAAATTTCAAAGCAAGAAAACCAACAACACACTCCCAAGCATAAACACCTAGAAGGTTCAACGTTAGGGAACACCAATTAAATTAGGAGAGTAATATGAATGTTTTCAACCCTGCTGCTACATTGTGCAAATAACCAGTTATAAAACTGTAGTGTTACCCCTGAGACAGAACTAAGGCCTAGTACCACCCCTGCAATCCATTACCACTGCTAGTTCACTGGTCCAAAGTCTCTGGAATGGAGTCTCTCAACATGCAGCATGAGACACAGTCACAGACTTTCTTGGTAATTTTTAAATTTTATCTCAGTGGAAAATCTTTAAAGAAAAGATGTATGTATATCAAATTATCACAGAAACACAACAATAACAATGCACAAAAAATATACCAATTCACAGGACCACTTCAAAAGTATAAATACGGTATTAAAATTGGGGAAACACACACACACACCAGGTAACAGAAGGCATCTCACACCTGTAATACATGTGGTAGGCTGATGGAGGAAGCTTGAAGGGTAAGAGACTAGAGGGCCACACACTGAAACTCTGTATTAGAAGGACAGTAGTGCCACTGTAACTGTCAAACTGGTGAAATACATGCATGTGGGAATAAGACACACAGCTAAAGAAAATACAGTGCCACTACAGGTTATGCTTCATTTTAAAGAAAAAGACTGCCTCAATAGAGGCAGCTTCTGTGGAAATTGTAGAGTCTCATCTTGGCTTTCTATATTTCTCTGTCAGCTGCTGTTCTGTAAGCTCCCTGTGGCCATGAGTGCTCAACTGAGTCACACTGCTGACACTCAAGAAATGGTTGGCAACCCAACCAATCCAGACAGTTTCCGTGGCTGCTACTGGAAAGAATTAGGCTATACAAAACATAAAAGAAGAATGACAAGAAACAGAAGATGGGAGACATGGAAGGACAAACGTCCAGAGACATTTTGGGCTAACCACAGTTGCAGGAACTCCCTAACCATTTACTTCAGAGTGGTGCACATGAAGGGAAACAGAACACTGCTCTGTAAAATTGAACTAAATTTTACCTTTGACTCCAAACCATTCTCTATGTGTAAAATTGTTCTGCATAAAGATGTCTAGGTCACTGATGGTCTGCACATACAAGATGATCCCTTAAGATTATAATGGAGCTGGACAATTTCTATTATCTACTGACACCATTGCTTTTGTCATGTCAGTACTACTGTGTTTGTGGTGAGTAAGTATAAGCAAAGTATAAAGCACTGCTAACCGTAATACACACACCCCATAATAGAGCTCGCTGTGCAGTAAGCTGTACAAGATAGGTCTGTTTAAGTGTGCAATCATGTTTTCACAAAAACAGAACTGTCTCACAGATTTCATTAAGTGATGCATAATTACATGTGTGATCTAGAACATTCTTAAAATCCCCAAACACTAAAGGAAAACAAACCCATAACCAAATGTATCTTCTAATGAAGAATAAAGAGGAAAAATTTCAAAACCTCATCTACATTTCTGTTATACTCAAATCCTTTTGACTTCTTGTAAATTAGTTGTCACTTATCAGAGTCTGAAGCAAGGTAAGTTCGGGAAAACAAGAGGAAAGCACCTCAGAATATTAAAGTCTCTGAAAGACATAGCTGCTTACAACTCAGCAGCACAAAATCAAAGAAAATATTAACTCTAGTGGAAGATAAACTATATTTACATAATTCAGTAGAGATATGGTCTTATAATGATGTTTCCTCAATTTTGTGCTGAATGAGAACCAAAGATACAGTGAGAGGATGGGAGTATAATCTTAAATATTGAAAGGTGGTAGAAAATCACGTATTTCTTCCTTCAACTCAATTAGCACTGTTTTGACAATATACATACATACATATAATATAGTCCAATGACCTGATTATAAAAAAGTAAGATATGATATCTCTTATTTCCAAATATGACATAAAGGAGATTATTTCAATATTGTGTTCCAGGAATATGTGTTGTCTATGCCCCTGATAAAGGAGTGTCAAGACCAAAACTGTTCATAGAACAGTAATGTTTTCCTTGCCCTTTCCACTATCATGGCTCATTTCCCTGATACAGGAATATCTGATTTATGAACTCAAGGTAGAAGTTGGTATGAGAATCTAGCTCATCTATTAAACATCAGAGACCCCCCCCCAAATTAAAATAATGCTATTTCTCATTTAAGTGGGAATTCTTTTTTCTTAAAATGCCAATAGATTTTAAAATGAGTATTTCCCATTTCAGAAATTAAGTTTTAACTTTGAGTACCTGAGCTATCAATAGTTGTAACCCATTTAAATAAAAACCCTTGAAAAACCTTTGTTGGAAACCCTGGAAACTTGGAGATGGAACCTCGCTAGAGGTAGTAGGTCACTGGGACCATGTTTTTGCTTTCCTCTGCCATGAGTGAAAGCCTCTTCTTCCACGTGCTGTTGCTCCTGGAACCCTGCCCTAGCAAGGGCCAGAATCAGCAGGACTGTGGTCAGAATAAGGATCATAGACAGGAATTGTGAAAGAGGGTACCAAACTATTTTCCTAACTTTGGCTTCCTTCTTTCATGGTCTTTTTGTTTGTTTATGGTAGTGGATAAATGTATAAAAATATATTTGATAGTGAAAAAGTAAAGTCTGAAGTGAAACCCCACAGTTTCAGAATGGCTGTTCTATGCATATGAACGTTCACTGAGGTGTAGAACAGTCTATAGGTCCCTGTGATCTTGGTGTTTACTATATCTGTATCAATTTAAATTTAAAGACTCAAAAATCAATACAATGAAATGCAATGTTGCTTAATAAATCTCTCCAATTCAACTAAATCACGAGACTGTGGTAGAATTATTGGTGAAATTTTATCCCTCTTACCATCCAGGGTAGACATAGTCGAGAAGACACTTCAAACGGTATTCTAACTATTCTAGACATGAAAGACGAGCTAATCCTTCACTAATCCCCATAAAATCCTTTGACTTTGCTGCAACCCTGAAACAATGTTTACTAAAAAGGACATCTCAAGTTACTGGTTTCAGTAGCACACTACAGTTGTGTGCTATGTCACAGGGAGCACATTGCTGCTCTGCAGCACAGTTGGCACTTACACTGTAAGTGTGTGTGACCCAATGTTCTTCTACATCAGAGCTGCCTAATGCCATCAAGAGCTTTGACCCACAAATGGGCAGGGTTCTGAGGGGAAATTCCAGATACAAATTCCCAAGGATTTCCACCTTGTTGCTCGATGTTTAACAAATCTCTATCTTGGTGACTCTCACATATTGGTAAGGCTCAAGGGAAAACACAATATATGGTTTGAATGTAAAATATTCTCCCAAAGATCATGTGTGTAAGACTATGTCCCCATGTACATTTGAAGTCACTTGAACATGACTGACCATGAGGGATCTAACTTCATCAATGAGCTATTAGAAGTGGAAGCCAGAGCAGGTGGAGCCTGCAGGTCACTCCAAAGGGTATGGTTGTCCCTAGCCCCACCTGTCCCTTTCAGCTATGCTCTACTGAGTTCTCTGCAATGAGGTTGTCTCTCACCACAGGTCCTAGAACAAGGGAGGCAAGTGGAAATAGACTGAAACCTCTAAAATGGTGAGCTAAAAGAAGATACACACAGCCCCCAACCTTCCAGGTATTTTATCACAGAAAGAAAGCAACATTCTTACCTTCAGCATTTTCTTGTTTGCTCTGTTCTTGCCATATTCCCTCCTCAGCTTCTCACTCATGGCTTGTAGCTTTCGACCAAAGTGAATTATTCTTTCTATGGCAGCCTGATTTTCTACACATAGCTGGCGTCTGATCTTACTGGAGTCAACTTCTTTAAGAAAAACAAAACAAACAAACAAAAAAACCCAAACCAAACCAAACCAAACCAAAACAAACCCCAATTGTTTCACTACTTATTGAAAGGAAAACATTGGAAATATGAGAATACAGTTTTATTTTTTATTTTAACATTTTCTATATTCTTTAGTAACTACTTTTTAGTAGTTCATCTAAAAATAGATATGTATGTATATTCTTCAGACAAGATCTTTTCAGGCTGGCCCTGGACTCCAAAAGGCTGGGGTAACAGGCATGTAGCACCGTGCCTGCTTGGAAACACAGACTCACATTTCTTATTCAGAACTTTGTACTCTATTTATAGTCTCAAGAGTCTGTGATCTAACATTCAGTGTGCAGACAAGAGAAAATAACCTTTAAGTTTTTGTATCCAAAGTTAAGTGGAAATGCCTAAAACTCTATGAAAAACATGGGAGTTAGGGAAAGAAAACCTAGAGAGAATAAAATGTTCTTGGAAGCTAAGGCCCTAATATAAACATAGATGATACTTTATCTTATTAATGAAAAGAACTAATTATACTATTAAGGGGAATGTTACCCTTAGAAGCATTTTCTACTATATATGTTGACTAATCCTTAGTAACTTACAATACTATACCCATAAAAACCAGCATTCATAATGATGAAAATGGCAAACATTAACAAATCACTTGATATAACTTTTCAGAGATGAACTCATCGGCTCTTCACAATAACCAAGGAAATTTATTCTACCCATTTTACAGATGAAAACACGGAGGCGTGGAGCAGTTAAGTGTTCTGTCTGAGGTCAAGCAGCTAGTAAGTGGCAGTTGCAGCTTTCAAATCCAGGTAAATCTGGCTCTAAAACTCTTCCCTCTTCCCAGTGTGTTTTAGTGTCTCTAGATACAGAGGATAAGCAGGGAAGACCAGGCTGTCCCTTAAACAAATCAAGTCATTACCTTTCAGACTCAATATAAAAGAAATTAATAATGCACTGAATTCCAACAAATACTTTCTAAGCTTCAAGTCTACTACTTCCTCAGAGTTTAAATACAGACCTCATTTAATCCTCACACTCATTCTGTGAAGGCACTGTAGTGTTTAAAACAAAGACAAACTGTAAGAACTGAATGGAGGATAAAACAAGCAACAGGACAGGAGCATACCAAAGAGGGCCTCTGAAATAATCAATATAGCAATGTATCAAAGCAGATATTAAGAATCACAACCAAGCCTTTGGCAGAGGGCAAGAAATAATAATAAAAATAGGGGAAGTTAATAAGACTTGTGGAGAAGAAGAGCTCCACAAAGACCAAACTGAGCAGGGCACAGGGGTCTTCTATGGGACATTTTCTCCAACCAAGGACCGTATATGGATATGCCCTAGAATCCCCGCTCAGAAGTGGCCCATAGTAGCTCGGTATCCAACTGAAGACCCTAGTACAGGGAACAGGGACTGTTTCAGACATGAACTCAATGGCTGGCTCTTTGACTCTCCCCCATACACGCCAGGGAGTAACAGCCTGGCTAGATCCCAGGGGAGGACATTGTAGCCAGCCCTGAGGAGACAAGATGAACTGGGGTCAGATGGAAGGGGAGGAGATCCTCCCCTGTAGGTGGACTTGGAGTGGGCGGGGAGGAGATGAGGGAGGGATGGGGAGAGTGGGAGGGAACGAGGGAGGGGGTTGCGCCTGGGATGCAAAGTGCCTAACCTCTGATTGATATAAAAATAAAAATAAAAAGATTACAATAATAAACTAGCTTGGCTCCAAAAAAAAAAAAAAAAAAAGAACTGGGTAAATGATTTCACTGCATTGCTTACATCATTGAGTACTCTTAGAAAATGGCTTGATGGTCCAGCGTATCTAGCTTATGCCTCTTGTGCTACAAATCTGAATGGGATATTACGATATTACATGCTAGATCCCAGGGGAGGACATTGCAGCCAGCCCTGAGGAGACAAGATGAACTGGGGTCAGGTGGAAGGGGAGGAGATGCTCCCCCATTGGTGGACTTGGAGGGGGCAGGGAAGAGTTGAGGGAGGGATGGGGAGAGTGGGAGGGAATGAGGGAGGGGGCTACAACTGGGATGCAAAGTACCTAACCTGTGATTGATATAAAAATAAATAAATTACATTAAAAAAAGAAATCATAAAATGGGGCTGGAGAGATGGCTTAGCAGTTAAGAGCTCTAGCTGTTTTTACAGAAGGCCTGGGCTCAATTCCAAGTACCCATATGGTGCCTCACAAATCCAGGTGGTTCAGCACACCCTCTGTGCCCTCTCCTGAAAATGCACACATGTGGTACACAACTATACATACATGTAGTGAAAACACCCATACATTAAAATGAAAATATATCTTTTTCTTAAACAAGAAATCAAAATATACAATGGTATGTACGTATTTATGTACTTTGACACAGAAAAGATTACAAAAAAAAAAACAAAAACAAAACGTGATTTTGTGATGTTCTTCTGCTCTACAAGACCACATGGGGTCACTTTGTACATTTTGTCACTGACAGAAACGCCATTATGAGGCATGTTATAATCATCCCCTTCACCTATGAATACACTGACTGTATAATATTCAAGAACAATATTTTGAGACTGAGGATACATACATTCAAGTCTGGTGCCCACCATATGGGACAGTGCACCAAAAAGGCTGAGGTAGAACAATACAGCTGACTGTAGGAAAGAATAGAGGTGGCACCTGATGGGGAGTGAAATTATCTGATCTTCTTTATAAAGTTAAACACAGGCTTGGCAGGCAGACAAGCTGGCAGAATGGCAGATGAGGAGAAAAATAAGAAGCACAGTGAATATGCATGGCTTTGGGAATTACCATAATCTTTATACATTGAAGCAGAATCAGTGGATATTATTGGAGAGCTGCAGAGTTCATCACTGAATGTAACCACAAGACAATGTCAATTGGAAGACAAAGTCGAGTGCAAGCTTCAAGGTACTATCTTCTTAACTTAAAAGGACCAAAGGAAGTAGGCTATAGCTGTGGACTTAATATGAATGAAAAAATTCTGATGGGCTAGAAAAGTTTTTGGCCAAGCCAAGTATGGATCATGACACCATTAATAATTTCTGAAATTATGCTTATTTTCTCTGAAACCATATAGTATAACTATGTTTTCTACAGTAATGTCCTGATAAGCACGGAATGAAAGAGGTCTTCAGTTTTAGATTCCTAACCTGAGCCATTAACAGCCCGAGTCACCTCGACATATCTGAATTATTTCCTGGGGTTTAATGACTAAAACCATGTTAAAGTTTGACAAACCATGCAGTTCCATACGTAATTGGTAAAGTAGGGATTTTGCTTTAGGTAGATTTGCGCATTGGAAGCTATATACTGTAGGTTCATAATATGTGAAATATAAATGTCCTTGACTTTATCACAGCTGAGACTTGTTCTCTATGTATCTAAATGTTTTAGACATTAGTGGACAGAGAAGTCATTAAATATAGTAACAGTTTGTTCAAGAAGCTAAGTTTTAAAACGAATGTTTGTTTCTCTTAATAGGACCTTGTTTTAATAATCTTTTCAAAAGACATGTTTTTTTTTTATAAAGGAACCAAAAGTTTTATTACTTCTGTGTTTGCAAAGCTTTTTGTTTTAAAACCTTTTTAAACTCTTTGATTTAAAACATTTGGTTAAGTTTTAGTGGAACTTGTCTTCCTCAATGCCATTAAAGCTTCTAGAAATAAATGTTTTCAGTATCAAGAGTGAAAAGACAATTAATTGGGGTAGTGTTTTATTGACATAATATTAAGTATGTTTGTTGTGGAACTTAAATAAAATCATATGTGACTATACAAACCACTCCTGGAGTTCAGGATATGGAGGATGTGTGTATATTTAACATATTGCATTAAATTATTATGGTACTCTTAATGAGAAATAAAACTATACTTAGTTGTCAATATCTGAGAAAATTGTTGGTGCATCTTATCATCTCTAAGACATTACCCAGAGAAATACTATTTGTTTAATCTACTGATACAAAATAAGGGAAGACTTAAACAATAAAAAAATAAAATTACGTACACAGAGTGAAGTGTACATGTGGGAAATAGAATCAAAGTGATACAAAGAAAGAAAAAATGAGGAAGTTATGGCGAAAAGCCAGCAAAGAGAATTTTAATTAAGAGAACACCAAGAGCCATACTGTAAGAATTAAGTAAGCTGAAAAAAGTACAGGAAAGAAAATAAACATGAAAAAAAAAAAGAAAAAGAAAACAAAGAAAAATGCTTAGGAATAAGCCAAGAGAGACACGAAGCCTGGCTAGGCTTGACAGTATAGCTAGATCATATTAAAGTTCATAATTTATTAAATACATGATTATTTTCTCATTACTCTCATGGTTTTAGTGACAACTCATTTTGAATAATGACACTGATTATGAAGCTCTATTTACAGTCTCAGTTTCTTAAGATACTTATTGGACTAGGATCAGATGAATCTGTATTTTCATAGATTGTACTTACATAATTAAAAAATGCAAACTATCTAGATTAAAAAAAAACTCAAAATTATATAAAGAAGACTACAAGTTTAAAAGATTATATCTCACCAGAAAAATGTGCAGTATTGCTTTTGCCTGGAGCTAAACTGTGGATACTCATTCCTTGGCTGGGACTTATTCTTCGACTATTCATGTCAGACCTAGGACTCACAGGATAACTGTCTTGAGACTTTGGACTTTGGCATTCCAAACACCGTATTTCACTATCTGTACCATTCACCATTTCTATAAACTGACGTATTCTGAAAGAAAAAAAAATGAAGTTTACTTAGACACATTCATTAAATCTGCATATAGCTATATTACAATTAAAACTACCCTAATTTAAAAATTATGATCAGTATTTTACTTGCTATCATACCAAGTATGTGAGATTGTAGACACACACATACCTGGAGAAGTACAAAGCATAATCTTTTTTATTTTTTTGTATTATTTACAGATTATTCACTTAGTATCCGAGCTGTAGCCCCCTCTCTCATTCCCTCCCAATCCTACCCTCCTTCCCTCATCTCCTCCTATGCCCTTCTTCAAGTCCATGAATAGGAGAGGTCCTCCTCTCCTTCCATCTGACCTTAGCTTATCAGGTCTCATCCGGACAGGCTGCCTTGTCCTCCTCTGTGGCCTGGCAAGGCTGCTCCACAATCCAAGGGAGGCAGTCAAAGAGCTGTCACTGAGTTCAAGTAAGAGACAGCCCCTGTTCCCCTTACTAGGGTACCCACTTGTATTCTGAGCTGCCATGTGCTACATCTGGGTAGGAGTTCAAGGATATATCAATAAATGGTCCTTGGTTGGAGTATCTGTCTCAGAAAAGCTTTATTCATAATAACCAGAACGTGAAAACAACCCAGATGTCCCTCAAAAGAGGAGTGGATACAGAAAGTGTATTGACACACTGGAATACTACTGACCAATTAAAAACAAAGAAATAATGAAATTTGCAAGCAAATGGTGGGAATTAGAAAAGATAATCTTGACTGAGGTATACCAGAAACAGAATTACAAACATAGTATATACTCACTTATAAGTGGTTACTTGACATATAATATAGGATAAACCTACAAAAATCTGTACACCTTAAGAAGCTGAGCTAGAAGGAGGACCCTGGATAAGATGATCAATCCTCACACAGAAAGGCCAACGGGAAGGACATTGGAAGAAGGAGAAAATAGGAAACAGGACAGGAGCCTAACACAAAAGGGCCTCTGAATAACTCTACCCAGAGTGTATCAAAGCAGATAGTGAGACTCATAAACAAACTTTGGGCAGAGTGCAGGGAATCTTAGGAAAGAAGGGGAAGATAGTAAGACCTAAAGAGGACAGGAGCTCCACAAGGAGAGTAACAGAACCGAAATATCTGGGCACAGGGGTCTTTTCTGAGACTGATACTCCAAAGAACAATCTTATCCCAGCCCTTCCATCCCATGTTGAATTACCACGCTCTTAGCCAAAATGGGCCTCGGCTGGCTTTTGCTATTAGGCAAAATTACTGACATTTGATGTACAAAGACTTACTAAGGCTTAGAAGATTGAGATCCTAAGCTTAGTAACATCTGTCTTTCTCTCTCTCTCTTTCTCTCTCTCTCTCTCTCTCTCTCTCTCTCTCTCTCTCTCTCTCTCTCTCTCTTTTTATGGGTCTCACTCTGCAGTCCTTGCAGGCCTCAAACTTGTTATGTACAGACAAGGTTGGCCTTGAAGTCTCAGGGATCCACTCTGTTTTATGACAGCTCAATTAAAGGCATTCTTAATAAAAATAAGATTTAGTTTTGAAGTACCTAATCAGGATATCTATATCCTAAATCAGAAAATAATTGTTGACAATGATATCAAAGACTGGAAACCTTATACTGTGCTAGAAGAAAATCAAAGGATACACCAACGAGGATGCAAAGTGTCCTCACAATGTTAAGCACAGCAATAAGCCAACAACTCCACTTATAGGTAAATAATGAAATAGTTGGAAGGCAGGACTTAAGTACACACTCACACAACTTTGTTCACCACAGAATTATTCACGATAGCAGAGAGACAGAGCAACTCCAGCACCCACCATCAGACAGAAGAACAAATGACAGGAAGTGAAGCCACATGATGGGATATCTTCAGGATTCAAAATTAAGGGAAATTCTGGCACGTGCTACAATATAGGTGACAGTTAAGGATATTACACTAAGTGACACACAGTAAGAGGGCTCTGAGCAAGTGAGCAAAGGAGAAGATAGTGTTTACTGGGCAGGCTAAGAAGATTAAAAAGCTCCAGTGATACAAAAAAAACCACAAAAAACCTTAAGTGTACTTAAGTGCATAAGAACACATGTAAGAATGGGTAAAACAGTACACTGTATGTATATTTCACTGTAACTTTTCAATAAGTTCACAGGAGGTATCCAAATTACCTTTTAGAAGAAAGTTGAGATTACTGCCTTCTAAGTATGACATTCACACATTTAGAGAGATGAAATGATAAAAGCAAACAAAAGTATCATGTGATTAGAGACCTTAACATGAAGTTCCTTCTGCTTTTGTTCACCCATGCTAAGCAACTGCTCTTCCACTGAGGTACATATTCACATCTCCATGTGTTTAAAAAAAAATATCCCTTAAATGTGCTGTATTATAAAACTATATATAAAGATCTGAAACAAGGCCAAACAAAAATCAAAACCACACAAAATGAAGATAATTTTAATTACTTAAAATAACATTTTACTAAAACTAACTTTAAGGTGAATAGGAGATTGGGATTTCTTTCAAGTACACTTGGGTATAACAGCTGTGTTGTTTCAATGGCTTCTCCCATTCGTCCTGCTAACACCAACTGCTGAATTCCTGGCAAGAAAAGAAAGCAAAATTATTAGCTCTACAAAAGCAGAGGCAACCTTAAATGACTCCAGAAAATAAATGTGAAACCCTCTAAAATAATTAAACTCTCTTTCGCCAAATTTTTAAGTTTAGATTGGAAAATCCAAGGAAAAATTCTGATATGATAAAGTTTAAAAACATAAGTATTTTCAGAGACTGATTTTGATTTTCATGAATAAATATGTAAGAATTATAAGGAAAACATCCACTGAACAGTATATTTTCAAACAGTAAGACTTAAAAGACAGATTTAAAGGAATAACACTTAAAAAGTCTATAGGACCTTCTGTCTTAGGACTAGAATACAGGCCTTTGAAAAGGTCAGAGCTTTCTTGAAGTAACACCCTTGGGTAAGTAACCTTCTCTGTGTGACAGTGTATGAAGGAAGTGAGAAAGACCAGCATACCATGTATTACAGCATGCTGAAATTGGCATAACTTTAGCCATCTTACCTAGAAAAATATTCTCCAGCCATCATGGTTTTACCTGTAAACTGTTTTCATTTTTCTACTCAGGAAATACCCATCATATGCGGTCGACTCTGATGGGCTAACAGCAGTGGCTTTAGACTGTCTAACTTATAGTGGTTGTTATGCTGCCTTGCCTAGATGAAATCAGTATCAACACTGTCCAGGACAATGCCCTAAGCAATAAATACTTATGAACAACACAACAACTTCAATTTAGGCATTAAATTAGAAGATCCTAAATTTCTTTCAAAGAAAAAATATTTCATATACTATATCCACTATCCAACTAGAGTGGCACCAAACAAGAGAAACTTTCTCTGAATTGAGCACTTCTTATTTCTTAAAACTCAAGTTTTCCTGCTCCATCCTCCACCCACCAGGTGCTGACACCAATACCAGAGTGTCAGGCTCATCAATGACCTTAATACCAACCCTCAAGAAAGTAGATTTTTCAATGAAAATGTGATAAAGATAGTTCTTTATAAAGGTCTACAAATGTATCTCTATATTAAAAACTCTGGTGTGAATTTTAAAATAAATTTTCAAAACTTTTAGAGTGTAGCATGAGGTCAAGGTCAGCCTGAGCTACAGGAGACCCTGCCTCAGACACAAGACCTCCCAACCGTGCCACAAACCAAAATACTCACAAAAACACACAACTGAAAAAGTCAATGCAAATGAGTTTGGAGGCATCCACTTTTATACAATATGTGGGGGCAAAATTGTAATGAAAAATATAAGTTTTCTAAAGCTAAAGCAATCAAATTTATTATTTAAAAACAAGTATTTGACATGTACCACAGTGTTCTTACTTTGTCTATCCTTAATGGAAGCAAAATCTTCTTGAACAGTCTGGCCTGTAGATCTGGCAAAGGCTTCTGCCGTGGCACAGTATCCATGGTGGACTAAATAAGATGAAACCAGTCTTAAAGAAAAGAAACACATCTTTGGGTTAGGAGAATACATGCTTCAGACTACAATGTTTTAAAAAGTCTGTTCTGGGATTACAAAATCAATCTATTTCCTTGAAGCCAGGCTCTTTGACCTTCAACTTTAAAATAAGATTGAAAGTAAAATTTTTTCTAGTTACAAATAGTCCAAAAGACAAATTTAAATAAGAACAAAGGCATTAAAATTATCTTTTTAATTATTGGATCCCATTTACCCCATGGTTTTTATTCATTTTTTTCTATTTTTTGATCTCAGTAACCATAATTTAGACCTCACTTTAATTATAGAGGAACCAATAGCATGTTAACCCTATGTAAAACTGTTATTTTGAGATAACTGATTAATGGTGGAGTTCCAACTACTTCCTCTGCTGAGCAGCCAAATGAGATGATATCTTAAAGTATGAAGAAAGACATTGAAGTGAGCCCAGAGAAAATTTCCCAGAACAAAATTCACAAAGGAACAGTTAAACAATGCAATCAATTTGATGGTTTACAACAGGAAATAAATTGTGTAATACTTATAGAGAGTGATATATCTAAGACAACAACCTTTTTATTTAAGCCACTAAGTGGTAAGCAAAACTGGTAATCCAACAATATTAATCAAAACTTTATCTCCAACAATTATCTTCTCTAAACAATACCCAAAAAGGTTTTATTAAAAATTTAAGCTGAAGAACCCTTAAAGCAACTGTAAATATACTTTCAAGACCATGGTACAATGATGAAATATTTCAAGGTCTTGGATACTGTCTTGGCCTAGATCATACAATCAGAATGATTTTTAGCTTAATAGTGTGTGTATATATATATTTACATATATATAATTGATGTAATACCTATATCAATCTTTAACTACTCTCATTTAATACTAGTCATATCCAGGCACTATCTGTTAGACTTTTGACATAAATATAGTGTAAAGAAGTTTACTATCATAGGAATTCAAATTTCTTGCTGTTCCTCGTGAAATTCTATAAAATAAAACAAACATATAAAGCCACTAAAAAGTTCTTCCTAATAACAGATTTGGCATTTACTTTCTGCTCTGCTGCTGGCCAACCTCCATTATTATTAATGAAGTCAAATTATTTGTGCTGCACTTGGGCTAACTCAAGAGTCATTGCTCCTTGGTATTCATTCTCTTTATCTTATCCTAAGTGTCTAATCGTAACTTATATAAGAAATAGCAGTAAAAATAGTTACTAGAGCTTTTCATTTCTAAAATTACACTTATTTATTTATTTATTTATGTATTTAGTGTGAGTAAGCAAGTACACAAACACACACAGTGGCACAATGTTGAGATCAGAGGACAACTTTGTAGGAGCTGGTTCTCTCCTTCCAATATGTGGGTCACAGGAATAGACCTTGGTTGCAAAGCCACCTTTCTGCCATCATGGTGGCACTATCTTCCTTTTACATTTAATTTTGAAGTTTTTTTTGTGTAGAAGCTTATGGGTAAATTCTTAGATAAGAACAATTGCAGTCTTCCTGAAATAAAATGATAAGTACGAAGTATAAAGGGGCTCATTCCAGTCATTAGAGCCATCCAGGTAACACTCTTCCAGACAGAAAAACCAGACCACTGAACTCTGGGACATAGTGTGTGCACATTCTAGCTGCACACACACTTCTTACTTCTCCACATGGAGAGTGAGCACCAAACAACCATTCTTCTTCTTCCTTAAGATGTTCAAAGTCATGTCCTTAAATCCCAGAACACAAAACATAAGCTCTAGGTCACCTGTCTAAACATATCTTTTTTTGTCAACATTATTAGAAGTTTTACTGCATAACTTACAGCCTGCACTGAGTCATATTATTAAGGATAGCAATTGAGTGAAATTACTTTTATGATCAAGTGTCACTTATTTCCTCCACTCAGTTAAATTAGACAAATGCAATTCATTATGTGTTTAAATCAACACTATTTTCACTGGTGAATTACTTTTTGAGATAAAAATATAATCAATAGTACACACAATTAGGATTTAAACTAGACACCTGGATTTACATTTTGAATGCAAAAAGAATAGTTTGCCTTGTAAACACTCACTGTTTAAATCTGTACATTAAAAGTTCCTTGCTCTTACTTTTGTAACATGGTCTGGCACTCTCCTTCTCTATCCCCAATAGGAAAGCAGTCTATCTGGGCATGTATTTTGGTTCTCCATTCTCGCATGTAGTCTTCTATACCATAGACAAAAGGATGCTGCCCAAAGTTGCCATCAACTATTTCTCCTGGTGTCACAAGCCACACAGTAGGAAACAAATTTGGC
Source organism: Pachyuromys duprasi (assembly GCA_028658305.1). Taxonomy (NCBI): domain Eukaryota; kingdom Metazoa; phylum Chordata; class Mammalia; order Rodentia; family Muridae; genus Pachyuromys; species Pachyuromys duprasi. Next base: position 16,491 of record JAQQSO010001418.1, read on the forward strand.
TGTAAAACAACATATTTCTTTAAATACCTATTGGTTGTACATTAAGTACTTCATTACCTCTGCAATGTAAAAATAGAACCATAAATTTACTTCACAAATTTTTTAAAATCTCAATTTTAAAATCAAAATATAAGTGGATGACAACTTTACTCAAATATTCAAGAAAATGAAATATAACCTAAGATAATCACATAAATGATTCCGAGACACTGTTGTAAAATCCATGTGGCACTTTATTTCTAACACATGGAAATGTAACCTATGCTAATAATGTCATGTAACAGTTACAAAGCTTTAATATTAGCATATGCCTCAGGTTTATCTCAGTATTTATAGAAGGTGCACATTACAACTAGTTCACAGAAAGCACCATCTACAATATATTAAAATTATTACCAGCACATTTGGAATGCCTGCCTTTGTAGAGACAGTCGTAAAAACTTACTTTAAGGAAGACACTCTGTCACTGTAGAGATTTTCTTTCTCTGTTTGTAAAACTATGGAATACTTTATGAATTTACAGGTTATCCTTGCACAGGGGCCATGCTAATCATCTCTATGTCTTTGCAATTTTAGTGTAAGTGCTGCCAAAATGAGCACACTGTGGGAATTCTGAATGAAAAAATTAAACCTCAAATATTTCATCTCAAAGGAAGAAAAGCCATATCTGGATATACAAACTGAAATACATTCAAATATACTGTAAGATATTAAAGTGTAGAAAAGGTCAAATGTAAAACAAATAACTTCAAATAAGCTTTTCTATTAGTAATTAACTGTTATTAATCAACTGAGAGAGACAGAGAGACAGATCAAGAACTGAGTGTTCACTGAAAGCTAGGTCCACTCCTTAGAATCACCTGTGAGATTCTTGCTGCCATTACACAGATGTGCAAATTGAGGACCAGAACATAGACAGGGTTGCTCTACTACTAACAAGCAAAGATAGAACATAGGCTACCAATACTAGAGCAAGTTTCATCTTTATTCCTATGACAACTAAGGCTCCCACACTTTTAGTGTTTGGATTTGGGCCTTGTTCCTTTGCTTTTATTTGTAGTTACACTTCCCATTATAAGCAAGGTTCTCCAAAGTCATCAATATTTTCTTCCTATCTCTATGGGGTTCATTTCTAACAGACTTTCTCCACTTTGCTAAAACTTGCTTGTCATTGTCATCAGGGACCTCCACTCTAGTAAATGCAGTGGTCAGTTGTGGGTTCTCACATGACAGGATCTATCACAGCACTGAAGCAGTTGATGATTCCTGTGGTTGTTTGTATGAACAGCGTCCCCCAGGACCTTGAGCGTTTCATCACTTATTGCCCAGTTGGTGATACTCTTTAGAGAAGTTTAGGATTAAGTATGTCACTGGGGACAAGCTTTGAGAGTTTATAATCTCTTCCCTTCCATGTTCTCTCTGGTTCATATTTGGGAAGATGTATCTCTCAGCCTCTTGCTCTTGCTGTAATGTCTGCTAACAAGATTCCCTGCAGACTCTTGTCCCGTAGAATCAAAAGCCCAAACAAATTCTTCCATAAGACATCTTTGGTAATGATGTTGTAACAGAAAATAAATAATAGAACTCCTACCCTTGATTCCGATCTTCACCTGGCTTTAAGTATTAACTGTTTTCCTTACATCACTGAATGCTTCTCAGTTTTACTTTGATAGTTCTTCATTTTCTCCTAAACTTACCATGTCCTAGAAATCCATCTACTTCTCTTCTGTGTCAACACACAACACTTGCATGTTGGCCATATTCAGTTAACAGCAAAATGCCAATGGCCCGAAATTTAGTCTAGACAGTTCTCTTTAATTCCAGTTTGCAAATCAACTGTGTGTGACCATATTTGACTCTTACACTCTTAAATTATTCACCCTGATCCTCAAAATGTTTGAACTAATCCTGCTGTGATATGTACCAGGAAGGCTATAGCAGAAGAATTGCTTGAGTATTCAAAGAGTTGAGGGGCAGATAGAAAAACATGTAGAGATCCTGTCTTTAAAAAAAGTGCTAGGATGTAGCTCAGTCCTAACACTTTTACCTACCATGCACAGAAATCTGGATTTGAGACTCAGAAATAAAACAATAAGCAGAGAAAGAAAACTCTTTTGCTTATTATTACACAATCCAGTCTCCATTACCAACTCTTTCCTGAGGACTGCCATCTTAAAGTCAAGTCCTCTGCCTCTTTAAAAAGATACATACACACACACACACACACACACACACACACACACACACGTATATATCTGGAGTAGTGTTACTGGTAGTAATGAGCTTTCTCACATGTGTTCTGAGAATGTGAACTCTAATTCTTTGGAAGAACAATATATATATATATGTACACACACACACATACATATATATTCTTAGTTAACCAGCAATCTCTTTAGCTCCCAAATCTAGTCTTGGATTCTGCCTGAACACTTTTCTCCCGGCTTTCTGAAATAATCTACAAACATACATACTCTACCTATCCACTGGCTTACTCTGTCAAAAGTCTCAGCTCATGTCTCACTCTTAGGGAAGTGTGAAGCTTCTACAACTCTGCCTTGTTTTAGCATGCTCTATTTTTCTCCAAAGTACATAAACTCCTTTGAAATACTACAGTTCACTGTTTTCACATGCTTATTCTTTAATTTTCTTAACTTAAACAGTAATCTCACAACCCTACTCCAGAAATCTTTACTGGCTGCCAAATGATGTGAAAGTACAAGACATCACACAGCAGGTCTCAACCACCACTTAGGAAAATGAAGAGTTACAAATGTACAACCCTTTGCTGAAAATCTAAAACATAACAAAGAAACATACTTTAAATGAATAGATAGTAACAGGAGTGCTCTAGGTCTGGGGGCAAAGCTTAGTGTAGAGAAGTGAATATTACAAGGGAAGCTGTAGGTCCAATCCACAAACAAGCAGATAGGATACTTCAGGTAATCTCCTTTGTGCTTTCAACATAACACTGTATACATGCTCTTAGGATGAGTGAAACTTCTTTACATGTCTAGTTTTAGTTTCTGTATTTCTTTTAGTTAAAATTGAAAAATCATCTTTCAAAAAATTGTCTTACCGTTAAGTCGGTGAAAGCAGTACCTAAAAAGGAAAGAGAAAGTCATTAGTACCTTTTTTTATAAAGATGGGTAATAGCAAAATGCTGAATATCTAACTAAAGCACAGAGGCTAGCAAAAGAAGAAAAGGGAAAGAAAAGCCTCATTTTCTCAATACCACTAATGTCTGTTTGCATGATTGGCATCCTAGTAGTGATCATCAGTCTTCCTGGTCACCCATGCATTTTATTTCTGGGATAATGGCATTAACTGTAGAGTTTCTAATGATCTTAAAAAACAAAACAAAACAACCTTCAGAGCTATATGAATGAGAACACTGGTTGCAACAGTGTCAGATTTAATTATTTCACCCAAAACCTATTTTACCCACCTCCTTACTAAATGCAGGTCTAGATTTAGTTTTTGCAAAGATTTAGATTGGAACTCAGCAATATAGTGCATGCCTTAAATTCCAGCACTCAGCAGACAGAAGCAAGATGATTAGTTCAAGGTACTCCTTGTAACACAGAAAATTCAAACTGAACTTGTGCTACAAGAGACTCTGTCTCCCCAAAACAAAAATAATTAAAAATCACTTTAGGTAATAAAAACAGACATTTTCTGATGTTAAGTGAACAAAAGCAATCATTGTACTTTTTCTAAAACAAAACAAAAGACTTTCTTGACAATACATAGTAGTTAATGCATGCCTGTAATTCTAGCACTTAGGAAACAGAGGTATAAGGACCTAATTATGAGGCCAGTCTGGGCTATATGCTGACACCTTATCTCAAAAACTGAACAAATCCATTCCTTCTTGAAGGATGGAGAGTGTATGTGAATGCCACAACGGAAATTTCCCCACAGCCATGTGCCACATACAACTGGAACACTGCTAACAGCATAACTTCCCTGTCATTCTTAACTTAAAAGAATACAACAAATGAGGCATGTATTTCTGTACTATCTCACTGTCCCATTTTAAAAGATTAACACCTCAAGCAGGGGTTGATACAACTCCCTCTACACACATTGGAAGCATACAAACCCTAGCACCTCTCTTAATTTGACAAGCATTTAAAGCAAAAGAGCATCTAGTACTATGCTGTGCCAACAGAAAACCAACCCAACCATAAGATATCTTATTATTTATTAAAATAATAGAGTTAAAGACACAGTGAATACAAACATCACAGACTGAACAACTCTTAAGCTGAAAATCCAAACTCTAAAACCAAAGATGCTATTAGTTTCAAGTTCTACCTCAAAATATGTGATATGTCACATTTAAAATGCAAGCATACTAAAAATAAGGCATAAACTTACTTTCAGGTTGTAAGTGTAAGGCATATATGAAACCTGAATGATATTGCTATTTACACTTGGGTTCCATCCTGGAGGTATCCCACTATGTGTATGTTTTCCAGTCCTAAGCATTTTCATATGAGAAATATTTGACTAGTGTTACATTTTTAATGTAATAATAATGCTTTGTGTTTGGTAATTCTGTGCTTACGACTTTTACCAATCAATAAAGTGTGTTGATCTGTGAAAAGGAAAGCAAAGCCAAGTGTTTTCTTTGTGTAATTTCATATAAAACATTCTCACTATATTTAGTTTCATTTATTGGGAGCCAAATATAAATTTTTATGCCAAAATTGTCAGAAAATTAAATAATACAAAGATAAAAACATGAAAAAATAAGAGACCATTTCAACAAGACATGACTATGGCATTTCTAACATTTTTGTAATGTAGACTAATAATTTTTCGCAAAGATATGCATTTATAATAAGTCAGTCTAAATTTACATTGTTTTACCAAAAAATTATTGTCAGTAATTACTAAAGTTTTTGGTCTTTATCAAGAATGCTAATGAATACACATTAGCTCTAGAGATCAATACTTTGCACATGTCAAGTAAGCATCACAACCCGTGGCTCAGGCTGAGAAAATCTACCTAATAACAAAGCTGGTAAAACTATTCAAACTACAGTTTTTCTTTTTCCTGACTTTTCAAGAAGTTTTCTGAAATGTCATTTTCAGGTAACAAATGATGTCTGAGAAAAATAATTGAAAGTTCAAGTTAGTAGGCTCTATACTTCACTGCCTCTTTTAATTTTTCCAAATAAAAACCTCTCCATTTTTTATAGTAAGTACCTGAACAATTTTGAAAACTCTGCTTTTGACAGAAACAAAACCAGCCTTAGTGTAGAAATATCCCTATACACAAGCCCTTGGGAAGAGGCAAGAATAGGGGCTTAGTAGCATTTTATCTTCTAGATTCTAAAGTCCACACCAAAAGCACGAAGATGTTTCCTGTAGTGGGATAACTAGCTAATGCTGCCAGCTTTTCTGGTAATAGAGTCTTTGTTACCACTATTCAACTCTGCCACTATGTCAGGAAAACAGCCATAGAAAATCTGTAAATTGATAGATAGGTGTGGCTGTGCTCCAAAGAAACTTCTGATGTTGCTCCTATAGAAACTCTGTTCACAGGGAGAGCTTCTGCTAACCAGGGTCTTCTCTGCAGCCCTGGCACTCAGCCTAGAGCCTCCAGATACAGGAACTAGCATCTGTAACTTTTCAGTTTATCATGTTGGCTTTCTCTGATGAGCTTACTGGGGCAAGTGTTACAGTTACTGTTTTCATAAACTTAGAAATGTTCAGTGAGTTGCTGAAGGTCACATGACAAAGAATCAAAAAATCAAACACACTCAAGACTGACTGAAGGACTCTGCCTGAACTCTATTATACTCCCTACATGCTCAATATTTATTAGATTTATTAATTCCATTAAACATTTCAACTGTACAGAAAATAAGAATGTAATTCCATCATCAGATGTCCTTTTCTTAAGCATCTTACATTTAAAATGGCTCTTATTCAATGAAAGGGGTTGATTTAAATATTTGTGAAAATTTAATACAAAAAAATCCCATAACCTGTTAATCTTCCCATCTGACAAAATAAATTTCTTCTCTGAAAAGTTTTAAAAATTACTGTTAAAAAGGCTAATCGTGATTTTCTAAAAATGTATTGTTCTGCACTTTTTTGAGCTGTCATACCTGGAAGCAGACTTCCCTTAAGTTGAAGATCTTAAACATTTCAAGCCGCCAATACAAACATCAGTATTAGCTAACTAATTTGAATATAACCCATATGGGTTCATTAACATGATACCTGGATGAGAATAAGACTTTTTTTGGGGGGGGGAAGGTCTGTAACAGTTTGATTCCCATAAAAGAGAAGAGATTCAGAATTAAAAAAAAATCTAAGTGAAAATGTTAAGCCAGACAAAAATGCAAAGACTTTACATCTGGACTGTGATGAGACACTACAGACACCTGCTGCAATGCAAAATGACACTTAGAATTTCCTTCTATGCAATGAAGCACACACAATTTTCATTTACAAAATTCTATTATATAGATAAACAGACTGCTTTCAGTCTAACTTTCAAAACACAATTCAGAGGGCAGTTTCTACCCTCTAAGGTTATTTAATTTTTGCTTCTAATCACTTGACCCCATTAGAAATAATCTGCTATAAGCATATAATTTCCCCCAAAATAAAAATGTGAGGTTTTAAAAACATCAAACTTTCTACCTTTTATACTGCTCAGAATTTAAAAATAAAAATGGGCTAGAGAGATGGATCAGCAGCTGAGAATGATGCCTACTCTTCCAGAAGTCCAAAATTCAGTTCCCAGTACCCACACTGTGTAGCTCAGCTCACATCATCAGTAACTCCAGCTTCAGGAGATCCTAGACATTTTTCTGGCCTCTTCCAGCACACACTCATATATGGCATATATTCACACAAACAGGTTTATGTGTACATACAACTAAAAAAATAAATCTTTTTTTAAAAATGTAAAAAAAATCTACAATAAACTATGCACAAAGCTAACTAATGAGCATATGCACGTTCAGCTAAAGCCTTAACTTCTTATTTCTTTACACTGTGTCTCTGTACTGTTAATGTATTTTAGCCCTCATGTATTTAATTTTTGTTATTCATTCTCTTCTGGGACACAGAATTGTTTCAGACATCATCCTTCAGCCATAACCATCAGCAGGTCTGTTAAGTATGTCCATCCTGTTCTTTTACTAGAAATACTGAACTACCCATTGCTTTTAACTGTTCCCACACTATTGTAGAGCTTATTTTTTAATCTGTATTAGAAAATTTGAATAACTAGTAAATTTCTCCCATCAAGCCAAACTTAGCATTTCTATCACTAGAATGAATGGCTCAGTACTGAGTAGCACTTCTAGTATTAATAGTCTTCTGGTATTAGATTTGTACCTAAGATAGCCTTCACAGGATACAAATTGTATCTCTTCCTTAACATCCACAAGGACATATAAAAGGAATCTATCCATTAAATAGAATCATATAATAAACACAAGCACTATGCAATAGTAAAATACAGTATTTGGCTATTTTGTTTCAATACATCATCTCAGTACCTAAACTATCTCCATTCTTCGTGTAAAAGCAGGTATTGTTGATAAGATTAACACAACAGCCAATGACATCACCAGTTGTAAAAGTTGGTCCATAGGGTTGTCCAGGTCCAGGAGAACAATATAAATGTCCATCATCCCCATGGTAGCAATATGAATCTTTATCCCAACCTGGAGAGATAGGTTCAGTATATTTACAAGGAAGAAGAAGGCTCCTCAGAAGTCATTTACTCACTAACATTGTAAGACACGGCTGAAGAGCACAACAGACAATATACAAATAAAAGTCTCAAAATGTATATCTATATTCTTAACAACTACACTGTATAGTGATTTCAGCATTAAAATGCTATCTACAACATTAAGGAAAATAAACTCACCACCCAGAACACATATTTTTTTAAAAGTACTGAAGAGAAAGGATTCCTACCAGGAACATGAACATAAACACTGCAGTCATGCACTACATGTTTATCCATGCATTACTTCTTTAGCTAATATAGCAAAGAAATATTGCTTTAATTTGAATAACACAGATTTTAATGAAAATAGATTATAATTTTCAGCCAACACAAATTTTTCAAGGCTGTGATCCATATCCACCAGGAGAACATCACGATCCTGAAAGTCTCTGCTCCAAACAGAAGGACTCCTGCATTTGTAGAAGAAACATTATTAAAGCTCAAATCACATATTGATCCCAACACCTTAATAATGGGAGACTTCAACACCCACTCTTTCCAAGGGACAAATCATTGAGACAGAAGGTAAGTAGAGAGGTAATGACATTTACAGAACTCTTAATCAAATGGATCTAATAGATGACTACAGAAATTATCACCCAATTTCAAGAGTATATATTCTTCTCAGAACCTCACAGAACCCTCTACAAAACTGACCATGTATTCAGGCACAAAGTAAGCCTCAACAGATAGAGGAAGATTGAAATACTTTCTTGTATCATATCAGAACACTACGGTCTAAAGCTAGACCTCAATAATAGCAGAAATAGGAAAAAAGCTTGCACATATATGGAAACTGAAAAACTTTCTACTCAATGACAGTTGGGTCAGGGAAGAAATAAAGAAATTAAAGACTTCCTAGAATTCAATGAAAATGAAGGCCCAACTGACCCAAACTTATGGGACACAGTAAAAACAGTGATAAGAGGAAAGTTCAGAGCACTAAGTGCCTGCATAAAGAAATTTGAAACTTCTCATGCAAGCAATTTAAAGGCACATCTGAAAGCTCTAGAAACAAAAGAATCAAGCACACCCAAGAGGAGTGGATGGCAGGAAATAATAAAACTCAGGGCTGTATTCAATGAATTATAAACAAAGAGAACAATTTAACAAAAAAGGACTCGGGAACAGGGAATTTCTCTGACATGAACTCAGTGGCCTGCTCTTTGATCACCACTCCCTGAGGAGTGTGCAGCCTTACCAGGCCACAGAGGAAGACAATGCAGCCAGTCCTGATGACACCTGATGAGTTAGGGTCAGAGGGAGGGGGGATGACCTCTGCTATCAGTGGACTGGAGGAAGGTTTGGGTGGAGAAGGAGGAGGAAGGGTGGTCTTGGTAGGGCATGAGGAAGGGGGCTACAGTTGCGAAACAAAGTGAATAAACTAATTAATAAAAAATGAATTAATTAAAAATACATTAAAACCCACTCAATTTTCACTCACAGTTCATAACATGAGTGATCAAAATTTAAGAAGTTGTCTTTCAGCTTTTTCAGTTACTTGAAAATTTTAAGCAGAAATGTCAGTCCTAAATGGCAGGCTCTAACAATACTGTAATTCACTTGCAAGTGAATTGTACCTGGTAGTATATTCATGTTCACACCTTCAGCAGAAAGACCAATTCCCATGTAGCTGTTGGAGAAAAAGGGAAAGGCAAAGAATGGTATTACAGTCAGATATGGACAAATTACTACACACTCTAAATCATAGTCAGAACCAAGCCCAAACTGAGGCTCTTAAGGTAGCCACAGAAATGTTATTACAGTGTATTCCATAGCAACAAAGAGTACTATTAACCATCAATAAAACTTAGATTTCTGGGCTGTAGAGATGGCCCAGTGGTTAACACCACTGACTCTTCTTCTCGAGGACCCAGTTTCAACTCCTAGCACTCACTAAGAAAACCTAGAGTCCCAGTAAACTATAGTAATCACTCATGAATATATTAAAATATTGGTAAAAGTGGGAGAGATAGCACAGTGGATAAGATGGCACCAACAGGCAAGCCTAATAATCTGAGTTCAAACCTCGGGATCCATGCAGTGGAAGGAGAAAATTGCCTTTCTCAAGGTTTCCTCTGACCTCCATACATACAAAATACCAATACTACATTGTGCATGACAATAAAAGGAAATTTGAGAGATCTCAGATAACCTCATGTACCTTAGGGCTCTGAAAAAAAAAAACCCGAAAACAAGAAAAACTTACCATCAATAGATGGAAAGAAACAAAAATTTCCTGGCAAAACTTAAAAAAAAATAGAAACAAATAATGATAATACATATTATTAATATCACCAAGTTAGTTCTTTGAAAGGATTAAGAATAGCAAACCCTTGGCCAAAGTAAGCAAAAAAAGGAACCAATTTAAATAATTAGAGATGAAAAGGAAGCCTGTATAACATACATCAATGTAGTGATTTAAAAATTTCAAAGGTACACCTTTAAAACCTTATATACAGTTGATTAAATTAAAATATTTCAAAAAATGAAATTTGTAGATATGTATGACCTACCAAAATTAAACCAAAAGGAGATGCATATTTCAAACAGACCTATAACAAGTAGTGAGACAAAAACAGCAATTTACAAGAATCTCCCACAGCCAGTGAGATGGCTAGACCATCTGGGACTCAAATAATGGAAGAGAGGGCTATCTCTTAACAAACTATTCTCTGACCATCACACACCACCCCTGTAAAAAAATGTCACAGCTTTAGTTCAAAAACAAAACAACAAAATTGAAGACTACCCGACTAATCAAAGTCCAAGTCCAAATGGATTCACTCTCTTCCAAAAATAGGAAGAGACAGACACTACCAAATTATTTTAATAAAGCCAGTATTAATTATGATGCTAGTACAGGGCAAAGACATTAGAAACAAAACTATAGATCCATCTCTGTTGGACATATGTGATGGTTTGAAGAAGAATGGCCCACATAGGCCCATATATTTGAATGCTTTGTCAATAGGGGGTTGAACAATTTGAAAGTATTAGAACGATTTGGAGGCCTGGCTTTGATGGAGGAAGTGTGTCTTTGGAGAGACCTCTGAGATTTCAAAGGTCCATGCCAGGCTTTGTCTCTCTTTCTACCTGCATGCTTGCAGATCAGGATATATAGCTCTCAGCTACTTCTTCTCCAGCACAATGGGTGACACTATACTCCTTACTGTGATGACAATGAACCAACTTCTGAAACTGTAAGCAAATGCTTTCTTTTATAAGAGTTGCCTTGGTCATGATGTCTCTTCACAGCAACAGAACAGTAACTAATACAACAAAAGTTAAAGCAAGCAAACAACAACAAGAAAACATAGCAAAACATTTGCAAACTAAATTTGAGAAATCACCAAAGAGCTCATTCATCATGTCAAATTGACTTAATTCTAGAGGAAAAAAAAAAAGGTGGTTGGTTATAAAAAAAGACTACAAATTATATAAATTGACAAGGATACAAATCACATGGTGATCCCCAGAAAACGCAGAAAAGGTTTTTGAAAATGTTTCATGATAAAAGTCTTGAAGACACTGGGAATGTAACCCAGTAAACACTATATACGATAAGCTTATAGCCAACCAATTACTAAGTAGGAAAGACTCAAAAGCATTTCCACTAAGAACAAGAGCAAAACAAGACTGTCGTTATTTCAACTCACTTCTATTCAATATGGAATTCTTAGCTACAGCAGTAAGACAATATTTGAATAAAATGGATACAACTAGGAAAGAAGTTAACCTATCCTTATTTGCAGAGGATATGATTCTAGAGATGAGACCCTAGAGATCCCAGCAGAGAACTCTTAGAAGTATAAACACTGAAAACTGGCAAGATAAAAAAAAATTACATATAGAAGCCAGTAGCGTTCAAATATATCAATGGTATTCTGAGAAAGCTATCAGGGAAATACTCCTGTTCACAACTTCATTGAACACACACACACACACACACACACACATACAAATACCCATAAATAAACAACCAAATCTAAAATACTCTACAAAAGATTCTTATTCATGTATTTGTAAGTAACTCTGCATGTGCAGGTACATGTAACATACTTTACATGTAGATATAAAAAGAAAACGTGTAGGAGTTGGTCTCCTTCTTCCGTGTGGATCTTTGGTAATTAATTCTGGTAGTCAGGCTTGTGAGCAAGCACCCTCACCTGATTAGGTATCTCATCAGCCCTGGAAACTTTAAAACCCTAAAATTGAAGATATGAGAAGATGGAAAGATGTTCCATACTCCCAGATTGAAATAAATAATTCTGTAAAATGACGCTCCTAACCAAAAGGAATCTAGAGACTCAATGCACATGCCATCAAAATTTTATTACCACTCTTCAAAGATCTGAAAAATCTTTCTTAAATTTCATTCAAAATTTTAAGAGACCTCAGTCAGGCTAGAGATAGCTCAGCTGTAAGGAGCACCAGGATGATCTATGTTCAACTCCCATACCTGTATGGCAGCTCACAACTGTCTCTAACTCAAGTTCCAGGGACCAGAGCCCATCTTTTTGCCTCTACGGGCACCCAGCTAGGAGGAGATACAGACATAATGCTAATAAAGAACATTAAAATGATACCACTCAGATAATAATTTTCTATCTTTGTGGGTCTAGAATTTTTTGGGCAATAAAGCACACTCATGATGGATCATCTAGATTGTCTTCATTGTGATGGGACAATCTGTCTATGGTGGGTGGTGTCCAAGGCTCAATAAAATGAAGAAACGGAACTGAGTATTCATTCATCTCTTTCTGTTTATATACTAACTAAGCTATCAGGGAAATAATCCCATTCACAACTGCAGTTAATGCACACACACACACACACACACACTGAAATAAAAAATGTATTGTCACTGGCCACCTCAAGCATCTGATGCTATGTCTCCTCCATCAGCATTGACCATAACCTTAACCTGTGAACTAAAACATACCCTCCTTTCCTTAAGTTGGTTTTAAATACATTTTGTCCTTGCAACATGTAAAGAAATTAAGGTAGATTAACAATAATATGTGTTATCACTATACCAAACTTGAAGTTACATTGCAGAGCTTTAGTAATGCAACAGCACAGTACTAACAAAAACAAAAGAAACAAACAACAAAAACCAGACACATAGATCAATGCAATAAACAGAAGATACAGATAAAAATTCATGCAGTTACAACCATCTGTTTTTTTGTTGTTGTTGTTTTGTCTATATGTTTTTACAAAGATGACAAAAATACTCAAGGGAGAAGATACAGCCTCTTTAACAAATGGCCTTTAGTAAACTGGATGTCTCCCTGTAGAAGAGTGAGACTTGATGCTCATTTTCACCATGAGCAAAAATCAACCACAAATGTAACATAAGACCAGAAACTCTGAAACTATCTGACAAAAAAGTAGATAAACACTTCAGTCATGTGCAAGGACTTTCTAGTAATAGCACTTTAGTAATCTGGCGAATCAGGAAAACAAATAGACAAATGGGACCTCATGAAAGTGAACAAAACAAAACAAAGCAAAACAAAAAACAAAATAACAAAAAACAACTTTCCAAACAGCAAAGAAACAGTTACCCCTGCAGTCTACAGAAAGACTTGTATCCAGCTATACATCAACTGATTATTATTTAGAATATACAAATCCTAAAACACAATAAGAAAACATCCAAATAAAAGCCAATGTGCATATAACTGAACAGAGTTCTAAATAAAATACAAAAGGCCAATAAATACTTTTACAAAGTGTTCAAAATTACTAACTAATTACTTTAGTTAATTAAACACAGAAAGATCAATAAGAGTCATTCAAATGCAGGTTCACTTAACTGAAGTCTGAAATAATCTTGGTGGCTGGAGAAATGACCCTGTGGTTTTTTAAATGACTCTAATCTCCCAAGGAATAATCAGAAAATTATATGACTTTAGAGAATTAGTTCTTAAATAGGGATGTGCACCAAAATTCCTCATGGGCCTTTCTCAAAATGCCTACACCATTACCAAAGCTTTCTTACTGAATATTTTGGTTAAGGTCCAAAACTTTAATAGTCCCATAAGTGATTCTGATATCCACATATATTAAGCAATAAACCAAATTTGGTTCCACAATCAACCAGTGTTTTCACTCTGAAGCTTCCATACCACACAATAACCTCCTAGGAAGCTCTGAATCAAGAACTTAGAAGCAATCCACCTTCCAAGTAATACCTCAAATCCTGAACCCCAAGCCCTTTAAGAAACCTGCAAGCCTTGTGCCAGCTTTGGCTAAGCAAGATTTAGAAGGTCCAGCTTCTCAGCAGAATTCAGAAAAAAAGTGAGACACTCTATTGCTTAAACCTCAACTCTTAGTTTTAATAATGACCCTGCCTGAAAGACTGTTACAACCATGAGCTCAAGTTTTCTTTCAGCTAGTACTTAAAAGAAGGAATTTTTTGTACTGCAATATTTAGAGCCTATTTTTCCAAAACCAACATTTTCAAGATTACAAATTTCCAATTATATCATATATATACATGAATCATTTCAAATATGATTATCCAGGAATAAAAAATAGTTATGGTAACCAAAAATTACACTTACCTCTCTCTTCCCTTACTGACAATATTTACTTCAAAATAATAAATCCCACAGGCTGCTGGTATCGGATGAGCTGTTTGAACAGATGATACAATGTTGGGAATTTTAGAATCATCTACATGTGAAACAGGAAAAACAAAGGACAGATGAGATTTTCAATTGAAAATCTTAAACAATTCAAGAAAATAATGCACTTAGATGAAATTTAATTTCTGGTCTCATCATTCCAAGTAAGTGAAGAAGTGACAAAACTTAATATTACAACGAATTCAATATGCAAAATAGCTGCAGCTAGATAAAACAAACAAACAAACAAAAACACTTCACACTATTGCTTGGTTGCGTTAAGAGTTCAGAATCCAGCCAGGCAGTGGTAACATAAGCCTTAATCCCTACACTGGGAAGCAGAGGCAGGCAGATCTCTGTGAGTTAGAGGCCAACCTGATCTACATAGTAAGTTCAAGGAAATCCAGGGATACACAGAAATCACTTGTCCAGTAATAATAATAATAATAATAATAATAATAATAATAATAATAATGTTTTCAAGAAAAAAATTTCAGAAGCTAAGCAAGGAGGAGAACACTGGGAAAGATGATCAATCCTCACTCAGAAAGGCCAACAGGAAAGAAATCAGAAAGGGAGAAAACAGGGAACATGTCAAGAACTTACCACAGAGGACCTCTGACTCTACCCAGCAGGGTATCAAAGCAGAGGCTATGAGACTCACAGGCAAACTTTGGGCAGAGTGCAGGGAATCTTGAGAAAGAAATGGGAGAGAGAAAGACCTGGAGAGAACAGGAGCTCCACAAGGAGAGCAACAGAACCAAAAAAATCTGGGCAAAGGCGTCTTTTCTGAAACTGATACTCCAACCAAGAACCAAGCATGGAGATTTTCTAGAATCCCTGCACAGATTTAGCCCATGGAAGCTCAGTCTCCAAATGGAGTCTCCTAGTAATGGGAACAGGGACTGTCTCTGACATGAACTCAGTGGCTGGCTCTGGAGCAGCCTTAGCAGGAAACAGAGGAAGACATTGCAGCCAGTCTTGATGAGACTTGATAGGCTAGAGTCAGATGCAAGGGGAGGAGGATTTCCTCTATCAGTGGACTTGGGAAGGGATATGAGAGGAGATGAGAGAGGGAGAGTAGGATTGGTAAGGGATGAAGGAGAAGACTACAGCTAAAATAAAAAGTGAATAAATTATAATTAAAAATAAAAAGTTCAGAATGAGTATGGGCAGTGTCCCTTAATGTACATTTTATAGATTTTTTAAAAAATATTTTCTTTTTGTGTAAGTGAATGAATGTCTGCATGTATGTACACCGCTTGTGTGCCTGCAGACCAAAGGCCAAAAGACTATGTTGGATATCTTGGAACTGCATGGGGTTGCCATGTGGATTCTGGGAATCAAACCCAAATGTTCCGCAAGATCTACTACTGAATCATCTCTCTGGTTCCCAAACTAGAGAAATTTAAGGCTATATTATTCAGTTTTTCTGGATTGGAAACACATGAGAAAATTATTTTAATTTTATCAGATATAAATCTGTATTTAATCTGGAACATGCCTATACATTCTTTTGCAAAATGGACCACTATTTAAAACTGGAGATAGTTTTATGATGGCATAATTTTTAAGTTGCATTATTAAGTAAATTTCATCAATAATTTATACTTCTGTTATTTGATATATTCTTATCATTTCTGAATAAAGACTAATCCACAATTCTTTTTGTTTGGTTAGGTTTGGCTTTTTGAGACAGGGTTTCTCTGTGTAGCCTTGGCTGTCCTGGACTCACTTTGTAGACCAGGCTGGCCTCGAACTTAGAGATCCACTTGCCTCTGCCACCTCCAGTGCTGGGATTACAGGCATGTGGCATCATGCCCAGCTTGATCCACAATTCTTGAGCCAATAACAGTCTATTGAGAAGTACAGCTCCATATTTTTCCCTTAAGGAATGAGATAACACAATGCTACTGTTAATATTGTAGAGTACTTAATGAGTAAGGCTTTTAAACTTTTTAAACTTACCATTCCTCAAATCTAATCCCAAAGGTTTCCATCAAATTCATCTTACTTTATTTACCAATTACTAACTCTTTCCTCAAGATTTAAATTATCCTGAAAGGTACCGGAGCCAAACTGAGCACTTGAAGCCTGGCAGGGTGGTATATGTCTGTAGCACTCAGGAAAGTAGTGGCAGGTGGATCCCCATGAGTTTGAGGCCAGCCTGGCCTACAGAATGAGTTCAAGGATATCCAAGTCTACACAGAAAAAACCCTGTGTGTGTGTGTGTGTGTGTGTGTGTGTGTGTATAATGAGCACATGAAAAAATGTGCATGAGAACACAAAGGAAGCAGCTAGAGATGCGGCTCAAGAGTAACAAGCACATGCTCTTGAGAAAACACAAGGACTTACACTCAGACACCTACATACAAGACACACACATATATACCTAAATTAAAAATGAAATATGAAATTAATACCAAACCAAACAAAAAACTAAAAAAGAATAGACAGAACTTGGCAAAGCCCTTGACAAATACTCAGAATGTAAGCACAATCTCCACTCCCTCACATGGACTCTTAGAGAAAAACTGTCCATCACTATTCAAGTTTCTGGGTAGATAACTGTCAATTCAATACCGAACTGGCATTTACCTTCGTTCCATGGATAGTGGGATAGTGGAGTTCTTCATCTCAAATTTACCATGGTTACTCTAAAACTAAACACTGTTTACAAGTAAAAGATTAGATCTCATGACACACAAAATACAGAAATGATGGATGGCTCTTAGCATTCATGTCACTAAATTAGTAACATGCACCTCATAATTTAAACAGTTCTGTTTACAATTGCAATGCCAAAAAGCACATGTTCCCTGGCCTCAAAGAAACTGAATTAAATTAGTGGGATTCAGTTCAGCTACTCCTTTTTTACCCTGCTGATGGTGAAGATAGGGATCAAACAGGACCTAAATACAACTCTCCTTTTCCTTGTGTTAACCTGAGAATAAATTGTCTTATTTCTGTCAGCTTCGATGACTTGTATGTCTAAGAAGCAGATTATGAGGATTGGAGAGACGGTTCAGCAGTTTAAAGCAATGACTGTTCTTCCAAAGGACTAGGGTTCAATTCCCATCAACTACATGGCAGGTCACAACTGTCTGCACATCTAAGATCTGAAAACATCATACAGACATACCTGCAGGAGAAAGACTAACAAACATGAAAGAACAACAACAACAAAACGGTGAATATGAATGTTCCACAACACACATGGAGGTCAGAAGACAACACCCAGGACTCAGTTCTCCCCTTACCCTGCGGGTTATAAGGACTGAACTCAGCTTATCAGACTTACAATGAGCCATTTCACCAGTCCAACATGTAAAGTTTTTGACAAAAGCAAAAGCCCTAAGACCACAGAGAACCAATGAAGTCAGCTAGTAAGACAAAACTGGAAGCAGCAAAATGTAGCTTGCCCCTCCACAGCCCAATAATTTTAACAAATATAGAGAACATATTTATGCTGAGCTGAGCAGCAAGAAAAAAAATAACTGTACAAATATACCAAACAGTCACAGCTATATGTGTGTGTTTGTGGGATGAATATGAGAGGATGTCTGCATGCTTGTGGAGACAAGAGATCATCACAGGTATTGTTCAGAAGGTACCATCGACTTGGTAGAGAAGGAAGATGGAAGACTCTTAATAGCCTGGAATTCAACAGAGTAGGATAAACTAGTTGCCAGGGTCATGCCAATCTCTGTTTTCCCAGGACTGGAATAGCATGCCATCTTCCATGCAGTTGGTTTTTAATTGTGTGCCCTGAGGCTCAAACTTAACCCCTCATGCTTGTGTAATATGCACTTTACCAGCTGACCTATCTGCTGCCCTAATGCCTATATCCACAACAACCACTTAATAAACAGACATTTATTGAAATGTAGTAACAGTGAAATAAATTTTCAGTAAACTGTACTCAAATAATTAGTTTTCCTGATCATGCAAAATTTATGCATGAAAAAATTAGCCAGTCATTTTTGGTCATAATCCCTGTGAGCTGTTGGTCTCCAAAACAGTTCATGCTGTGTGCCATTGCTTTTGGTTGCTCACCAGAATGACATGGTTAAGACCCTACTGACAAAGACACTCTTTAATCTTAGTACGTAGAGACCCCAAGCTGGAGCTGAGCTGGAATCTTCCTCCTTCGTAGCTATTGCTCATAGTGCCAAGAGATGTTTTGCAGGCAAATCTATTTGCACTTTCTTAGAGAGTTAGGAACAGTGATTCCTCAAGATCCAGCTATACCACTCCTAGGTATATATCCAAAACATGCTCAAGTACACAAGGAGGACAGTTGCTCACCTGTGTTCGTAGCAGCTTTATTGGTAATAGCCAGAACCTGGAAACAACCCAGATGTCCCTGAGTTGAGGAATGGATACAGAAATTGTGGTACTTTTACACAATGGAATACTACTCAGCAATTAAAAGGAGGAAATCATGAAATTTGCAGGCAAATGGTGGGACCTGGAAACGATCATCCTGAGTGAGGTATCCCAAAAGCAGAAAGACACATGCGGTATATACTCACTTATATAGAGCTATAAGATAGGATAAACATACTGAAATCTATACACCTAAAAAAGGTACACAAGAATGAGGACTTGGGGTAAGAAGATTAATCCACACTTAGAAAGACAAATGGGATGGACACTGAGTGTAGGAGAAAACAAGTAGCAGGACAAGAGCCTACCACAGAGAGCCTTGGAAAGACTCTACCTAGCAGTGTATCAAAGCAAATGTTAAGACACATAACAAACCCTTTGGCAGAGTGCAGGGAATCATATGACAGAAGGGGGGGAGTAGTATGACCTGGAGAGGACCTGAGCTCACAAGGACCAAATTTATCAGGGCCCAGGAGACTTTTATGAGATTGTTTCTCCAACCAAGTACTGTGTATGGATATAACCTAGAAGCCCTTCTTGAATGTAGCAAATGGTAGCTCAATATCCAAGTGGGTACCCTAGTAAGTTGAGAAACGGACTATTTTGGACATGAACTCAATGGCTGGCTCTTCGAAACCCCAGCCCCCTGACGGAAGAGCAGCCATGCTAGGCCACAGGAGAGGACATTGCAGCCAGTCCTGAAGAGACCTGATAAAACAGAGTTAGATGGAAGGAGAGGAGATCCTCCCTTATCAGTAGACTTGGAAAGGGACAGGGAGGAGATGAGGGAGGGATGGGGGGGGGGATAGGGAGGGAATGCATGAGGGGGCTACAGCTGGGATATAAAGTACATAATCTTTGATTAATATAAAATGAAAAAGTTAAAAAAAAGAATGGAGAATAAGTAATCTCTCAATGTTCAACCCTAAATGGACATCTACAGTACTTCCGCCAAAGTTCAGGGAATATCACAGAAGAGACAGAGAGAGAATGATGAGACCTAAAGTAAGGAGTGGATTCCTGTTGAATGCTGTCTTCCAAGCATGCCAAAGGAAATGCACTCCTGAACTCACAGCAGATAGCATTATCTGCACAAGCTTGTGCCTGTCAACATTGTGCTTCATGTAAAGGATCTTCAGTTAAGTAGTTAATGGTTATTAGGTGAAGGAAAGGCATTTTTTTTCAGTGATGTAGGCACTGATAAGGTGTTCTTGCTCTTGTATCAACCATCACCCATGCTCTGTAAGCAAACCTAATGAAACACACTGGGATAAACACACACACACACTGCAAGGGAGTAAAGAAAGAGATCAGTTGGAAAAGAAAGGGAGTTAGTGGGAATGGGAAAAGAAAAAAGAAAATTTTGACTGAACATTTTAATTGGAATTCTAAATCAACTATTTTATTATTGGGTTTTTATAGCGAGAGTAATTTTGCCAGTAACCAAAACTTATTTTGATTGACCAAAAAACTTTATCCTAACAACAAATAATAAAGTTTCTGTTACTAACCACAACTACTAAGAATGATCTCAAGATATAATTAAGAAGTAATAGCTAATGATCCTTTCCCAATCTGTTGGCTGTCGTTTCGTTCGGATGACAGTGTCCTTTGCTTTACAGAAGCTTTTCAGCTTCATGAGGTCCCACTTATTGATTGCTGATCTTAGAGCCTGTGCTGTTGGTGTTCTATTCAGGAAGAA
>JAQQSO010001419.1:0-19698 GCA_028658305.1 Pachyuromys duprasi
CAAGGCAGGAACATAAGGAAGAAACCTTCATTTTGATGTAACAATAGTAGCATTTTGATATCCTCATACCACAGGGATGTCATAATATTACATTGTTATGTCAAAATAGTACCATTATGGTGCCACATTATTACCATTGTTATGTCATAATACCATTGGGATGTCCTAATACAATTGTGTTGTCATAATAAAACAATTGTGATGTTAAAAAACAAATGTGATATTACAAAAGTACCATTGGGATGTTACAGCAGTACCATTGTAAGCTCATAATTCCATTTTGTTGTCATGATTGCATTGTAAGGTCACAGTAGTAACATTGTCACAATGCCATTGTGAAGTCATAATAGTATTGTGATGTCACTGTAGTACATTGGTGATGTCATAATTAAATTGTGATGTGACAATACCATTGGGCTGGCACAATTGCATTGTGGTATCACGGTAGTACCATAACAATCTCATAATTGCGTTGAGATTTCACATTTGTAAGACTGTAATGTCACAAAAGCATTTTGATATCATAATAGAACCATAGTGATACCACAAAATCATTGTGAGTTCACAGTAATTCATCTTGATGTCACACTAGTTGCAATGTAATCTCCAAATACCATTGGGATGTCATAATAGGACCATTACAATATCAGAATAGAACCATTATGATATTAAAATATGATTGTGATGTCACAGCAGTACCATTGTGATGTCATAAATGCCTTGTGATTTCACAGTAGTACCATTGGGATCTCACAATACATTGTGATGGCATAATAGAAGCAGAGTGATGCCAGAATACCATAATGAGGTCAAAGTAATTCATTATGATGTCACAATATTAGCATTGTGATATCCTAATACCATTGTGATGTCCTAATGCAATTGTGATGTCATAATAGGAGCACTGTGATGTTAAAATATCAAAATTCTAACTTTGATGTTTAAATTTTATCCTGTGAACAGTGAAGTGCCACTTATAATGGTTGAAGTTTCAGCTGTGATGGCTCCAATTTCACCTGCCATGGTTGAAGTTTCACCTATGATGGTTTAGGTTTTTCTTGTGACTTTTGAACTTTCACCTGTGACGGTTGAATTTTCCATTTTGATGGCTGAAGTTTTGCCTGTGATGTTTGAAATTTCACCTGAGATAGTAGAAGTTTCTCCAGCACAGACTGAACTTTCTGTGGAATGGCTGTAGTTTTGCCTGTAATATTTGAAAATTTGCTTGAAATGTTGAAGTTTCACCTGTCATTTTTGATGTTTTACTTGCAAATATCGAAGTTTTACCTGCTATGGTTGAAATTTCACTTGTCTTGGTTGAAGTTTTTCCTGTGAAGTTTCAATTTCACCTATTATGGTTAAAGTTTCCTCTGGGATGTCTGAAGGGTGACCTGCTATTCTTGAAATTTCACCTGAGATAGTTGAATTTCACCAGCAAAGGTAGAAGTTTCAGCTTCTATATTTGAATGTGATGTGCGAGGGTTGAGGATTTCCTTGAGATGGCTTAAATTTCTCCAGTGATGCTTGAAGTTTCACCTGTCATGGTTGATGTTTTAGTTGCAAATGTCGACTTTTACCTGCAATGGTTAAAGTTTCACTTGTAATGGTTGAAGTTTTTCCTGAGAAATTTGAAATTTCACCTGTGATGGTTAAAGTTTCCTCTGTGATGTCTGAAGGTTCACCTGCGATACTTGAAATTTCACCTGAGAAAGTTGAAATTTCACCTGCAAAGGTTGAAGTTTGAACTTTTACATTTGAAATGTCACTAGTGATGGCTGGCGATTTCTTTGGATGGCTGAAATTTCACCTGGGATGTTTGAAGCTGTACTGGTGAAGGAAGAAATTTTGCCTGTGATGGTTGCAGTAGCTCCTCTGATGTTTGAAGAATCCTGTGCAATGGCTAAATTTTGCTTTTGATGGTTGATGTCTTGCTTGAGAATACTGACATTTCTGAGATGGTTGAAGTTCCTCCTCCAAAGGTTGAAGTTTTTCATGCAAAGATTGAAGTCTCTCTTTCTATGGCTGAAATATCACCTGCAAGGCTGATGTTTCACCTGAGTGCTAAATCATTTCAGCTCAAGTTTGAAGTTTGTCCTGAGATGCTTGTCTGTACAGTGTCTGAAATTTCACCCGTGATATTGGAAATTTTGGTGGCAACAGTTGAAGTTTTGCCAGTCATGATTGAAGTTTCACCATGGAAGTTGGAAGTCTCATCTGAGATAATTTCAGTTTTGCTTGTGAAGCCTGAACTTTCCTGTGCCATGGCTAAATTTTCGCATCTAATGATTGATGTTTTGCTTGGAAATATCGCTTTTTCTCCTGCAAAGATTGAACTGTCACCAATGACAGGTGAAGCTTGCAAGGAATTACTAAAATTTCACTTGCGATTACTGAAGATTCACTTGGCATGGTTGAAGTTTGAACTTCGATGTTCATAATTTCCCCTTTGGTGTTTGAATTTTAGCTTGGGAACTGTGATTTACCGTCTATGATGGTTGAAGTTTCAGCTGTGATGGCTCAAATTTCACCTGCAATTGTTGAAGTTTCACCTGAGATGATTTACCTTTTTTCCTGCAACATTTGAAATTTCACCTGTGATAGTTGAAGTTTCCTGCAAAGACTGAACTTTCCTGTGCCATTGCTGAATTTTTGCATGGAATGGTTGATATTTTGCTTGGAAATATCGATTTTTCACCTGCAAAGATTAAACTGTCACCTGTGACAGTTGATGCTGCTAGGGAATAACTAAAATTTCACCTTTTATTATTGTAGGTTCACTTGGCATGGTTGAATTCCATGTTTGTAATTTCCCCTTTGATGTTTGAATTTTAGCCTGTGAACAGTGAAGTGCCACCTATGATGGTTGAAGTTTCATTTGTGAAGGCTCAGATTTCATATGCCATGGTTGAAGTTTCTCATTTGATAGTTTATGTTTTTCCTGAGACTTTTGAAATTTTAGCTTTGCTGGTTGAATTTTCCTCTGTGATGGCTGAAATGTTGTCTCTGATGTTTGAAATTTCACCTGATATAGTTGAAGATTCACCAGCAAAGACTGAACTTTCCTGTGCAATGGCTGTAATGTTTGAAAATTTGCTTGAAATTTAGAAGTTTCACCTGTCGTTTTTGATACTTTACTTGCAAATATCTAAGTTTTACCTGTGATGTTTGAAGTTTCACATGAGATAAGTGAAATTGTGCCTGCAAAGGTTGACGTTTCAACTTCTATGTTTGAAATATCACCTCTGATGTCTGGCGATTTCTTGAGATGACTGACATTTCAACTGAGATGGGTGCAGCTCTACTTGTGTGGGTGGAGTTTCACTTGCAATGTTTGAAGTTTCACTTGTGATGGTTGAAGTTTTTCCTGCGAAGTTTGAAATTTCACCTGTCATGGTTGAAGTTTCCTCTGTGATGTCTGAAGGTTCACCTTCTATTTTTGAAATTTCACATGAGATAGTAGAAATTTCGCCTGCAAAGTTTGAAATTTCAACTTCTGTGTTTGAAATGTCACCTGCAATGGTTGAGGATTTCCTTGAGATGCACGAAGTTTCACCAGCCAGTGTTGAAGTTTCACCTGTTACGGTTGATGTTTTGCTTCGAAATAATGCTTTTTTACCTGCAAAGATTGAACTGTGCCCTAAGACAGTTGATGCTGCCAGGGAATGACTAAAATTTCACGTTTGATGTTTTAGGTTCACTTGGCATGGTTGAACTTAGATGTTGGTAATTTCCCCTTTGATGTTTGAATTTTAGACTGTGAACAATAAAATGCCCCCTATTTATGGTTGAAGTTTCACCTGTGGTGTTTTATGTTTTTCCTGTGACATTTGAAATTTCATATGTGGTGGTTTACGTTTTTCCTGTGACATTTGATATTTCACCTGTGATAGTTCAATTTTCCTCTGTGATGGCTGAAGTTTCTTTGGTGATGTTTGCAATTTCACCTGAGATAGTTGAAGTTTCCACAGGAAAGACTCAACTTTCATGTGCAATGGCTGAATTGTCACCTGTAATGTTTGAAAGTTTGCTTGAAATTTTGAAGTTTCACCCTCGAGGTTGAAGTGTCTCCTCTCATTTTTAATATTTTACTTGCACGTATTACCTGCGATGGTTAAAGTTTCAATTTCACCTGTCATCGGTAAAGTTTCTTCTGTGATGTCCGAAGGTCGAACAGCGATGTTTGAAATTTCTCCTGAGACATTTGAAGTTTCACTCGCAAAGGTTGAAGTACCGACTTCCATGTTTGAAATGTCACCTGCAATGTTTGAGGATTTCCTTGAGATGGCTGAAGTTTCACCAGCTGTCATGGTTGATGTTTTACTTGCAAATATGGAAGTTTTATCTGCGATGGTTGAAGTTTCAATTGTGATGTTTGAAGGTTTTCCTGCGAGGTTTGAATTTCACCTTTGATGGATAAAGTTTCCTCTGTGATGTCTGAAGGTACATCTACAATGTTTGAAAATTCACATGAGATAGTTGAAGTTTCGCATTCAAAGGTTGAATTTTCAACATCCATGTTTGAAATGTCATGGGTGATGGTTGACGATTTCCTTGAGATGGCTGAAATTTCACCTGTGATGGTTTAACATGCACTTGTGAAGTAAGAAATATTGCCTGTGATGGTTGAAGTCGCTCCTCTGAGGATTGAAGAATCCTGTGAGATGGCTAAAATTTCGCTTTTGATGGTTCAAATCTTGCTTGCAAATGCTGACATTTCTCCTGAGATGTTTGAAGTTTCTCCTCCAAAGGTTGATGTTTTTCCTGCAAAGTTTTAAGTCTCTGTTGCAATGGCTAAAATATCACTTGAATGCTCAATTTTTGCCTGCAATGTTTGAAAATTTGCTTGAAAGGTTTAAATTTCACCTGCGATGGTTGACGATTCAATTGTCATGGTTGAAGTTTTTCCTGCAAAGTTCAAAATTTCACCTGTGATGATTGAAGTTTCCTCTGTAATTTCTGAAGGTTGACATGTGATGTTTGAAATTTCACCTGAGATAGTTGAAGTTTTGCCTGCAAAAGGTGAAGTTTCAACTTTGATGTTTGAAATGTCACTTGCGATGGTTGACGATTTCCTTGAGATGGCTGAAATTTCACCTGTGATGGTTGATATTTCACCTACAATGGTCAATCTTTTCCCACTGAAATTTGAAGTATCTATTAAGATGCTTGATGTGTTCTGTGCAGTGGCTGAAATTTCGCCTGTGGTATTCGAAATTTTGCTTGTAAACGTTGAGGTTTTGCCTGTCATTTTTGCAGTTTCACAAAGGAAGACTGAACTTTCATCTGAGATAGTACAAGTTTCCCCTGTGAAGACTGATTTTTCCTGTGTAATAGCTGAATTTTTGCCTGTAACGTTTGAAAATTTGCTTGAAATGTTGAAATTTCACCTGCGATGGTTGAAGTTTCACTTGTCCTAGTTGATATTTTACTTTCCAAAAGCGAAATTTCACCTGCCGTGGTTGAATTTTCACCTGTGGTGGTTTAAGTTTTTCCTGAGACATTTGTAATTTCACCTGAGATAGTAGAAGTTTTGCCAGAAAAGACTGTACTTTCCTATGCAATGGCTGAATTTTTGCCTGTAATGTTTGAAAATGTGCTTGAAATGTTGAAGTTTCACCTGTCACTTTTGATGTTGTATTTGCAAATATTGTAGTTTTACTGGTGATGGTTGAAGTTTCTCTTGTCATGGTTGAACTTTTTCCTGTGAAGTTTGAAATTTCACCTTTCGTGGTTAAAGTTTTCTCTGTGTTGTCTGAAGGTTGACCTGCAATGTTTGAAATTTTACCTGAGACAGTGGAAGTTTTGCCTGCCAAGGTTGAAGTTTCAACTTCTATGTTTGAAGTGTCACATGCGATGGTTGAGGATCTTCTTGAGATGGCTGAAATTTTACCTGCGAGGGTTGAAATTTCACTTGTGATGTTTGAAGTTTTTCCTTCGATGTTTGAATTTCACCTGTGATGGATAAAGTTTCCTCTGTGATATCTGAACTTTTACCTATGATGTTTGAAAATTCACCTGAGATAGTTGAAGTTTCGCCTTCAAAGGTTGAATTTTAAATATCTATGCTTGAAATGTCACTTTTGACGGTTGAAGATTTCCTTGAGATGGCTGAAATTTCAACTGCAATGGTTGAAGCTGTACATGTCAAGGACGAAATTTCACCTGTGATGGTTCAAATAGTTCCTGTGATGTTTGAAGTTTCCTGTGCGATGGCTAAAATTTTGCTTTTGATGGTTCAAGTCTCACTTGCGAATTCTGACATTTCTCCTGAGATGTTTGAAGTTTCTTCTCCAAAGGTTGATGTTTTTCCTGCAAAGTTTGAAGTCTCTCTTGCTATGACTGAAATATCACCTACGATGGTTGGTATTTCACCTGCAATGTTCAATCATTTCATGCTGAAATTTGAAGTATATACTGAGATGCTTGAAGTGTCCTGTGCAGTGCCTGATATTTCACAAGTGGTATTCGAAATTTTCTTTGTAAACAATGAGTTTTTGCCTGTCATGGTTGAGGTTTCACCATGGAATTTTGAAGTTTCATCTGAGATAGTTCAAATTTCGCCTGTGAGGACTGAACTTTCCTGTGCCATAGCTGAATTTTGCCTGTAATGTTTAATGTTTTGCTCAGAAATATCGCTTTTCACCTGCAATGATTGAACTGTTGCCTATATCAGTTGAAGCTGCCAGGGAATTACTAAAATTTCACCTTTAATTTTTGTAGATTCACTTTACATGTTTCAAATTCAATGTTCTTAATTTCTGCTTTGATGTTTGAATTTTAGCATGTGTACAGTGAAGTTCTGCTTATGATGGTTTAAGTTTCCTCTGTGATAGCTTATATTTCACCTGACATGGTTGAATTTTCCCCTATGATGGTTTATGTTTTATCTGCTACATTTGAAATTTAACCTGTGATGTTTGAATATTCATCTGTGATGGCTGAAGTTTCGTCTGTGATATTTAATGTTTCACCTGAGATAGTTGAAGTTTTGGCATCAAATACTGAACTTTCCTGTGCAATGGCTGAATTTCTGCCTGTAATGTTTGAAAATTTTCGTGAAATGTTGCAGTTTCACCTGTCATTTTTGATGTTTTACTTGCAAATATGAAAGATTTACCTGCGATAGTTGAAGTTTCACTTGTGGTGGTTGAATATTTTCTTGCAAAGTTAAAATTTGACCTCTCATGGTTAAAGTTTCCTCTGTGATGTCTGAAGGTTTACCTGCGTTGTTTGAAATTTCACCTGAGTTAGTGGAAGTTTTGCCTGCCAAGGTTGAAGTTTCAACTTCTATGTTTGAAATGTCTCCTATGATGGTTGAGGATTTCCTTGAGATTGCTGGAATTTCACCTGTGATGGTTGAAGTTTCACTTGTTGTGGTTGATATTTTACTTTCTTTTTTTTTCTTTTTAAAAATAGATTTATTTTTTTATTAATTTATTTTTTTGTTATCAATCACAGGTTAGGTACTTTGCATCCCAAGCGTAGCCCCCTCCCTCATTCCCTCCCACCGTCCTCAACCCTCCCTCATCTCCTCCCTGCCCCCTCTAAGTCCACCAATGGGGGAGGACCTCCTCCCCTTCCATCCAACCCCAGCTCCTCCTGTCCCCTTAGGGCTGGCTGCAATGTCCTCCCCTGGGATCTATCCAGTCTGTCATTCCTCGGCATGTATGGGAGAGGGTCAAAAAGTCAGTCATCAAGTTCATGACTGAAACAGTCCCTGTTTCCCTCATGAGGGTCTTCAGTGCAACACCGAGCTATCATGGGCCACATCTGAGCAGGGGTACCAGGCCACTTCCACACGTGGTCCTAGGTTGTAGAAACAGTCTCATACAAGACCCCTGTGCCCTGCTCAAATTGGTCTTTGTGGAGCTCTTGTTCTCTCCAAGTCTCACCAACCTCCTCCATTTCTATCATCTCTTCTCACCCTCTGCCAAAGGCTTGATCACAAGTCTTAATATCTGCTCTGATACATCACTACGTTGACTCCCCCCCCCCCCAGAGGTCCTCCTTGGCATGCTCCTGTCCTGTTGCTTGTTTTCTCCTCCACTCAATGTCCATTCCATTTGTTCATCCAAACGAGCATTGATCATACCAACGTGGGTCCTCCTTCCTGTATCCATTCAAATTTTGTCGCATATAGGCTTTGGTAGTAAGACCTAATGATTATTTGGATTTCCTCAGTATCTGTAGTTTTTTCCCCCTTTTCATTTCTGATTTTGCTGATTTGGACCAATTCTCTGCCTTTTTGTTAATTTGGGTAGGGGTTTGTCTATCTTGTTGATTTTCTCAAAGAACCAGCTCTTGGTTTCATTGATTCTTTGAATTGTTTTATTCGTTTCTAATTGAGACCACAGAGGAACACTGGGTCCTGACCCATTCTTCCGTTGAGGTTCCATCACCTTTCTTATACAGTTCCAAGTTCTCTATTCTGAGGAAAATGCCTAAGGCCCACAGTGGGCTGGGCCATCCTACATCAACTAGAAATCAAGAAAAATGCTTGACAGACATGCCCACAGGCCAACCTGATGGCAGTTCCTCAGTTGAGATTCCCTCTAGTCAGGTATATGAAGTTGCCAGCCAAGATGAGCCCTCACACACAGTTATGGACTTGGGATGCTTTTTAAATGTGGATTTTAAAAGCTGGTTCCCAGATGAAAATGTGAACATATTTGCTGGGTGTATCTCCCTAATATGAGTTGGATGGCTCATGAAATTCCAAGGATGTTCAGTGATATTTGTGTCTCTTTTTATTTCTCAGATGCTTCTCAAGCAATTGTACTCTTTAAGATTAAATTAGTTATTAGCCACAGATTTTTTATAAAAAATGTTTAAAGTAGGAGGCAGGTACCACTTTGAAGGTCCTAATGCTCTGACAGGAACCATCTGAAGGCCTCTGGTAGTGCTGGTTGCCAGTGGCTCCTTAGCCTCACATGCAGAATATTGTTCCACCATTGAAGTGATATGGCTTGCAGCTAATGAGTAAGTAGTACAAGTTATAATGGTTTGGGCTCAGGGGGAAGAGAAAATTATGTGATGTGTATGTGCTCATGAGCTCCCTAGGGGAGGCTAGAGGCAGACTTCCTGAGTGTTCATCTAGGCCTAGGCACATTCCTCCCCACACTTCACTCTCCTGCTTCCTTTCCCTTCAGATGAATTTGGGGACTTCTCTCAACCACTCCTATCAGACACCCTGTGTTAGACTCTGATGTTCTAGAAAGCTGGACTGGAACACCTGGCAGCACATGAGGAGATCCTGATGATGTTGGGTATGTAAGTGGGTAGGTGTGGTGTGAGGTATCTAATGGTTCAGATGTAACAGTGTGAGCTTCAGCAGCCACCTTGGCCTTCTACTTGTATGCTGAAAGTGTTTATGGCTTTTGGGCTTCGGTTGGTAGGACATCCCAGCTCACATCTCAATCTGAAAATTACTTTGCCACTAGCCTGGATTCTTATATAACCTGTCTCATTAATGAAATCTGGAGGAGCTGAAAGGAAGATAAAGACAAAGAGAAGGAGGGAGAGAGGAAGGGAGGGAGAGAGAAATGAAGAAAGAGAGAATATTATAAAGACAAGGAAGAAAACTTATTTGTCTTATCAAGCTATACAATTTATATGGCACACTGTACTCCATGTATTAAAGTACATTTAAATTAAAAACATTACATTGCATTTCTTTTCTTTTTTTTTAAGTTAAGGTTTCTTTATGTAGCCCTGGCTGTCTAAAAACTCTCTCAGTATACTAGATCCACCTTCCTCTGCCTCCGGAATACTGGGATTAAAGGTGAGTGCCACCATTGCCAGGCTAAAAGCATTACAATTCTGATGGTGAAAATATGCCTACTGTTTCACTTTGCCTTCCACAACACATAGTATACTTAATGTTCTCACAACTTTGTGCATCCCTACACTGAACCTATACAATATGTTGTGTAATTGTCTGTATACCCGTTTTCTATGCCTGCATTAATAGATTACTGTAATGGAAACCTTCACTACTATAGTTCAAAAGGTTGGGCTTTCCAAATCAAGATGTCACGGAGTTGTATTCACTCAACTCCACAGAAGGAATCTATTCTTTGCCTCTTCTGTGTTGGGTGCCTAGACCATTTATTAGCTTTGTTCTGGTCGGTGTCTAGATCACATTGCCATGAGCTTTCTTTCTCTGTGTATATGGTGGCTTGAAGGAGACCGGCCCCCACAGGCTCATGTATTTGAATGCTTGTTAGTGGAACTGTTTTGGGAAGAAATAGGTGGTGTGGTTTTGCTAGATTAGGTGTTTCCCTGGCAGGGCCAGTTAGTTGGAGGGGGGGATTTGGGGTTTCAAAAGCTAATGCCATTTCTATTTAGCTCTCTGTGTTCCTAATTTTGTATTAGATGTAATCCCTCAGCTATTGCTCCAGGGTCGTATGTGC
Organism: Pachyuromys duprasi; assembly: GCA_028658305.1. Classification (NCBI taxonomy): domain Eukaryota; kingdom Metazoa; phylum Chordata; class Mammalia; order Rodentia; family Muridae; genus Pachyuromys; species Pachyuromys duprasi. The sequence continues at coordinate 10,413 of JAQQSO010001419.1, forward strand.
CTGCTTGCTACCATGCCCCCTACCATGATGGTCTAACCCTCTGGAAATGTGAGCTCACATTAAATGATTTCTTTTATAGTTGCCTGGACATGGAGTTTTGCTGCAGCAATAAAAAAAGTGACTAAGAAAATGTATATCTTTATTGTCTGTCTCAGATTTCCTTCTGCCTCAGTTACAGCAGCACCTGCCATGGCATTTAGAGTCCACAGGACAATCCAGTATTATCTCCTTTCTTCCTTCCTTGCTTGCTTCCTTGCTTCCTTCTTTCCTTCCTTCCTTCTTTTTTTTCTTTCTTTTATCCCTGAGACAAGGTTTTTCTGTGTAGCCTTGGCTGCCCTGGTCTCAATTTGTAGACCAGGGTGGCCTCAAACTCAATGAGATCCATCTGCCTCTGCCTCCTCCAATGAACATCCTCTGTCAATATCTGTAACCCAGGCACATCCACCTGGCTACTTGTCATATGTTCTTGGCATTGGTTATGGACATTTGGGGGAGCACACTTCAAAGTGTGTGTATGTGTGTGTATTTGCATGCCTGTGCAGGTGTGTATGATGATGACACAAAGAGAAAAATGGATTTATATAATTAAAGAATAAAATAGAGGTGGGGTGGATTGATGACTCAGTATAAGCACCAAGGGCAGTGTTCACATTCCTAGATTCCATATAAAAGCTGGGTAGTTGTGGTGGTGACATTTAATCACACTACTCAGGAACCAGAGATATGGGATACCCTGGGCAAGCTCTTTGGGAGACAAGTTGGAATAGCTGCTCTCCATGGTCAGTGAGCAATCCTGCCTCAATAAAAAGTGATCAGGCTCACCTTCAGACTCACTTATAACCACACATAGATTCTAACACAGGTATACATGCATAATCACACAATGCCATCAACACACAACCACACAGTGAGAGAGATGAGGAAAGTTGGCATTCCTGTAAGGCCAGTACTTGAGAGATGAAGGCAGGAGGAAACTGAAGTTTCAATCCAGACTAAGTTTCAGTCCAGGCTACACTGGAAGGGTGGTTCAAGCAAAACCATGTAACATAACACTCTTCCTCTTCCCTGGGAAAAGAAAACCAAAATGAACAAAACAAGACAAAAAAGACTACTCAGGAGGTAGTGGTGCATGCCTTTAATCCCTGCACTAAGGAGGCAGAGGGAGGGGTTCTCTCTCTTTGACACCAGCCTGGTCTACATAGTGAGTTACTGGAGATACCAGGGTACATAGACAAACTCTGCCTTAACAAAGGAAACAAACAAACAAAAAACTACAAAACCCCCAATCTGATCAGGGCAGTACTTTCACATATGTACTCACATGTTAGTGTGAATATAGGTGCTCATGCCATGAACACCTATATTAACACTCTCTTTAGGAACAATTCAGGATGTCCTTGACATAATTTTGCCAAGCAATAAGGGTCCCATGAGCACAGAGGATGGTACAGTACATGGAAGCATGTCCTTGGTTTTTGAGTCAACTAGACAGACATTTGACACACACTGCCAGTGAGATTTTGTGCCAGACTGCACCCTTCATATTGACTGAATTTTGTGGGCTGTCATAGGACTCAGTGAGACCTGGGTTTCTCATGAACTTCAAAGCCCTGTGTGGAGCCAATTGACCACTATTTAGTATTACCCATAGTTTTACCTATAGGTAAAATGTATTACCTATAGTGAGCTTTCTTGTGGACTATGGTAAAGAGTGTATCTGAAGGACTATACACAACCAGTAACAGGAAGTGCCATGGGCCTTTAAATAGTTGATATCTGTTTCTAAGTTAGATACTTGTAGTTGAATCAGGAAAATGACAAGTTTTTGAAAGAATTTTATCATGTTAAAGATACAGATATTTTAACATCTTTGAAATACTAAAGTTTAGAAAGTCCTACAGACTGGTGTACATACTTCTCTTTATGGATCTTTGATGGTACTTAAAGGAAACAAACAAAAATGTTAAAAGTGTACCAAGTATAATTAGCTATAGTTAAAGAAATGATTTCTAAAATGGTTTCACTAAATCACTTCAAATTGGGCTACTTCAAGCACAGATTATCGCCCCAAGGTCTATGATTTTAGACCAGAGGGAGAACATGTACCAGCCCTTGGATAAAATTTTCAGTGGACTGATTATAACTTTATTTTGTTTACATGAATATTAAAGAATCATTTAATGAATATGATATTAGGTTCAGTTAGCATAAATACTTCAATTACAGATCCTTCCTTTCTTTTGAGTGTAAGAATTCACACAAACACTGTCAGGACTATTTAAAGAGACAGAAAGAGATTTGACACAAGTAGATGTGGCAAGTGGGAGCACCTGAAGGTTAGATTTTCTCAATCTTTTGTAAATCGTCGAAGATTATCAAGTTTGTGGGGTTAAAGTGCTGGTTCAGCTGTAAAGGGCACTTTTTGAGGTTGCAGAGGACTTCGGTTTAATTTCTACAACCCACATGGTGTTTAAACCATGCATAAGTACAGTTCCAAGGAAACTGATGCTTTCTTCCGATCAGTTTGGCCATCAGGAACATGTAATGCATGTAAGCAAAACACTTGTATGCATAAATTAACTTTAAAATTAAAAAGAAAACTAATTTTGCTGTCTCCAAATTTTGTTATCTCTGCTTTATTTGTAATACCTCATTTCATTTGTGTTGATTTATTATCTTAGTGCTGAAAGACAGTTGACATCAAAGGTATTTGTCATTAGGGGAAAAGGTAAATGAAATTCAGTAATGCTTCATAAAATTCGGGACACTTTGGTAGGTCTGCCTTAAAGTACTTATGACAGATGTCAGAGAATTGGAACTTGGGGGCCCAAGGAAGTGATGAAATGATGAAGTGCACCTTTTAATTGAAACATCTTTATTGTTTTTATGTTTAGGTACAGGGTATATATGCCTGAGTGCATGTGCCCTGGTATCCAGAAGAGGGCATTGGATCCCCTGGAGCTGGAGTTACTAGCAGTTGTGACCCATCTGGTGTCTGTGCCAATCACCAAACTCATGTCCTGGGAGAGTGTCAAGCTGTCTTGAATTGCGAAGCCATCTCCCAAGTCCCAGCAGTTAATAGTTTTAACCCTCGTTAAATATAATTGCTGGAAATTTTTGTACTTTTTTTCCTCATTATATTTTTAATATAATAAGGAATATACATGCAGGCTTGTGTGTTATTGTGTCTTATGGACATGTACATGTGGAGTTATTTCTTAAGTCTGATCAAATATATTAAGATATGTTTGCTTACGAGGACAAAGGAGGAGTATAGGATTGCTATGAAGGTTGCTTAGTGGGTAAAGTGTTTTCTCTATAAGCATGAGGACCAGAGTTCACATCCCTACTACTCACAAGAAAACAGGTTTTGTCAGTGTGTTCTTGAAACTCTTGGTGTGTGTGTGTGTGTGAGGTTGGGATGGCCAAATGAGCACAAGTAAGTCAGAAAACAGCCAGTTCCTGGTTCTGTGAGAGATCATAAAACAAGACAAAAAAAAGTGATTGAGGAAGATAACTTACAAACACACACACACACACACATTATATAAATACAAGGGTAATTTAAGAAATCTTTAAAAACAAGGGATTTATAATGGGCATTGTGGTAAGTACCTGTAGTGGGAGGTTGAAGACAGTACCTGTAGTGGGAGGTTGAACCAGTCTGTTTTTCATACTAAGATCATGTACAAAAACAAAAAAAAAAATTAATGAATTAAAAGTGAACTGAGTTTTCCCATGGATCTCTTTGCCAAATTTTTGATAAGTTTGCTCTAATGGAAGTTCATAATTATACTCAGAAAAAGCTAGCTAGCAGTAATAATTGAGCAGTTGATATGGGGCAGGAAATTCTGTTAAGTTCATATGCCTCCTTTACTCAACTCATTCATTCTTTCATATAAGCTTTATGTTCATGTTTACTTGGTACCATTTTCTGGGCTTAATGATAATTAAAATATTGTCTTTGACTGCACAGAGTTCAAATAAAATAAAATGAAGTAGTGGGGGAAAGTTTAGAAGGATATTGTGGAAGATAGGAACCTCTAACTCAGGCTTGCCCTCATATTTCTTAATGCTGTGACCTCATGTTGAGGTGAAGCCAAACATATCATTATTTTTGTTGCTACTTCGTAACTGTAATTTTGCTACTGTTATGAATTGCAGTGTCACCATCTGTTTTCTGATGGTCTTAGGTGACTCCTGTGAAAGAGTCATTTGCCATGTCCCCACACCCAAATGGACCTTAACCTACAGTTGAGAACCACTGCTGTTTCTTGGAAAAGTTAAGTTCCATAGCCAAGCTTAAATGATGGAGCAAGGTCTAGGGCAGAGTGTAGGAAAGTCAAAAGCATGGAGTAGACACTTATTATAAGTGTTTTTATCTGTAAGCATCAAGAGACCTTATTGAACATTTATTAAGCTTAGACATTATTGTGGAGGACCTGGAGAACCATCAAGAGATTTCAAAAAGGAAGTGCCTGGCTCATATCTTAATTTAAGACCACACACTGATTGAAATACAGATTCAAGTATACAAGGAAAATGGCCAATTCTTTTAGAAAACTTTTGGTTTACAGAGTGTATCATGGAGAGTGGGAAGGGATAGAGAAATGTGTATATATATATGAGATTTTTAAGTTAACACAGAGATGTGAGGAATAATGAGAGTAATCAACAAGTATTGGGTAGCTAACTCTATTGATTTCTTAAAGTAACATGAATCAAATTGTTTTGGAAGATGTTAGCACTGCACTATAGTATCCTTGAGGATAATTGAAAATAGGAATCTTTTGTTTGTTTCTGAAACAGGTTATTACTCTGTATCCTTGGCTGTCCAGGAAGTTGCTGTGTAGACTGTGCTACCCTTGAATTCAGAGAACCACCTGCCTCCCAGCTTCTGAACAGTGTGATTAGGGGTGTGTGCCACCTTGCCAGGCCCTAAAAATGGGAATCTTAATATGAAATTTTCATGGAAATTAGGAAATGCTGAAGGAAAAAAAGCTTCACAGGAGGAGCTGAGTAAGTGTTCTGGAATCAAGTGTCTTTAAGTGATCTCAGCTGTTGAAATTCACAAGGCTGTACCAATTCTGCAGCTAAGACTCAGCTACAGTTGCAGATTGTGGATCTTTGCCCTTATGACTTGCTTTTCTTTCCTTTGTATTGGAAACCCTTGGGAAGTATGGTATTCTCTGATCTACTATGCTATTTATTGTCTAGAGCTTGTCTCGGGTATTTAAAATTTGAGGTAGTAATCTTCTCACTGGGTGCTAACATGTTGGATTAGTAACTTTTCTCATCACTGTGAGAAAATTACTTGCATAAGAAACAATGGAGAGAATTGGTTTACTTCTGTTCATCCTTTGGATAGGGTACACAGTCCTCCATAGTTGGGAAGGCATGGTGTGGTTTATGGATGCAAAGACTCTGAGGCTGCTTCCTTTGTCACTATGGATCAGCAAATAGAGAGCACCTCTGATCCACCCTCAGCCACACACTTATTGCAACTCAATGGATACCACCTCTTAAAGGTTCTAAAATTTCTAAAGGAGACCATGACATTAATCCCAGCACTTGGGAGGCAAAGACAGGGAGATCTCTGATTTTGAAGCCAGCATTGTCTTAAGAGGGAGATTGAGGACAGCCAGGGGGCTGTGGAGAGGCTCAGAGAGGAAGACAGTGGGGGAGAGAGAGAGAGAGAGAGAGAGAGAGAGAGAGAGAGAGAGAGAGAGAGAGAGAGAGAGAGAGAGAGAGACTTAGAAAGAAAGGGCCAGCTGAGCCAGTTGAACACTTAAATCCAGGACTCTGAGGAGACAGGCAACTCTTGAACCTGGGATTCACAAGGAATGGCATCTCAAAAAACCTAGAATGCTGAAGAAGTGCTGAAGCTTACAAATGAATTATGCAAAGACAGAAGACCTACTACCATCATAATGCCATTTATGTTGTAGCAATCAAAATACCCCACACTAAAATGATGTTATTGTATTTAACTACTATAGGATCATACCCTATTCATAAATATTCATGAGCTAGCAAAAGCATTAAACATGGATGATGATATTCTGCTTTCAGACTTTCCTGGGGCTCCTGTCTTAACATGGGTTAGATCAAGCAGAGCCTCCCTAAGATGGTATGCATCAGTCAATGCTGACAACTTGAGTTATCTATATCACTAAGAGACTCCATACCCAAAATAGGGTAAGAGTCTAACTTATTTTAGCAGATACAGCAAAAATTTAATCCTGTGGATAACTTAATTTCCAAATAAGATAAAGAAAAGAAAAGCAATAGGAGCTTGACCTGGAACAATTTTGAGACACTGATATTTTGTTACCTACTCCTTTAATAAGGAACACAAAAATTTTTTTCCTCAAGGCTAAAATTATTTCGTCAAGGCCATTTCAAAAAATGGCCCTGTGGAAGGGCAATGAAAAAAGTAACACTACTACTCAGTCTCCCTCTCTCAAAAGTGGAGCACTTGCGAAGAGCAACAACCTGCTGCCCACTTGGACTGCATTCATCCCTAGCCGCTCAAAGGGATCTATCTCCAGAGCAGGGTGTGGGTTTCCCTCAAAATTAAACATTCACAGGTGACATGATCCTAAGGGACATGAGGGGTCCTGACTTGCTCAACCTCCTTAATCTTTCTTGTAGGTTTCACATGGCTACAGAAAACAAAGCACCTGTGCGGAGAAACTAAGGGTCCCTTGGGGAAAAGTATGGTTTAGAGCACCCAGGACCCTTTCTGGAGCTGCATCCTATTTGGGGGATTGCCAGCCCCACAGGCTGACAGGCAGTTTTCCAAGCATCAACAGGTTTTAGCACTGCTTTGGTTTCAAGACAGGGTCTGGTTCTGTAGCTCTGGCTGGACTGCCAACACATGGCAATCCTCCTGCCTCAGTAGAGTGCATGAGCTCGCATACACAGGTGCAGTTCTGTTAAAAGTTAATGGGATAGGTCAAGACTATTCACAATGAAAATGTTCTTTAATAGTCCTAACATACTCCTACATCTATGTCTTACAGACTGTCACTTTAGGGGTTAAAAGAAATCATCACCACCCTTATCCTCCTAAATCACATGCTCCAGAAGAAGTGGTCAAACACCACAGAACTTACACCTCAAAAAAAAAAAAAAGACAAATAACTACTCTATGATGAACACAAAAAGCAACCATTGTGGACATTTGACTAGGTTTTTGGAGAAGCAGTAAGAGCATAAGAGCATGGAAAGCTCAGAGGGGTCTGCGTGCAAAGAGACAGGAGAATCATGGCCCTACCAAAAACACAGGGCCCTGAATACCACCCTGCTTGGCTCAGCAGGCATTTTAGGCCTGTTTCGTGGAACCATAGTCTCAAGCATCCAGAAAATATTACTCACAAGGGTGTGGTGGGTAAGATCAACTTAATACTGTGACTGATTTGGAGGAACGTTTTGGCAGGGAGGAGAAACGGGCAGTGACCACATCTCAGCACTCCCCATCTGAGGAGCTCAGGGATTTGGACTGAAAGGCAGGTTCACCGCTACCCCACTGGCAGTCTGAGGACACAGGGCTCTCCAACCTGCATCCAGGCTGCCCTCCCAGCCTCCCTGCCAGCATCTGGAAGACTCTGCTCCAGGCCAACCAGGAAGCTGGAGTGGTGCTCCAAGGCTGCTCCGCCTAAGCACTGACCATGCCCAGTGCACACCTGCTCCAACCCCACTCATGCAGCCACCCCCATCACCATCGGTGCCAGACAGGTCTTCCTGCCTGACTCCTGTCACTCACTGGCCCGACCTGGACAGTGGGTGTCCAAGGCACCCCATGGGATCTTGGCCCCGAGTGTCTCCTGTTTTCGGCCTGCCTCCCTGGCAGGCAAATCAGGCGGCTGAGTCCCACAGCAGGAACAGCCCTACACTGACCTCTTGGTCCAGATCCTGGAGCTGCCAACTGGGTAAGGATCAATGACAAGAAGGCAGCCAGCCTAGGGGGCAGTGGCTGGCATCCTAGTAACCAAGGGCAGCAAAGAGCCCGCCCCTGATTGAGGTCAGGTCCAATCAACAGGTTCTCCTCCTGAAGCCGGAAGGAATTCTTCCCGTGGATTCATCAGCTCTTCTGTCAGTCAGAGTGTGCTCCCCCACCCCCAGTGCAGAATGCCTGAGGCAGCTGACTGTGAGGAAAGATTTGGCAAGTGTTCACCATTCCCAGGTTTGCCTGTAGTGGAGCTTTTGCTCCTAGTATCTTGGCAGGCTCGAGCATCCTTCCTTGGTATTCTCACCTGAGCAAGCCTTTCCCTTTGGAGCTGGCAGACCTTGTCCTCTGGCACACACTTAGGGGATATGTCAAAGGAAGGAGATTTGTTTTCTTGCCTGCTTCCATGCTTGGTGTCCACTCTAGTTCACTGGTGAAGAAAACTAGGCTCAGAAGAAGGGCTTAACCAAGGTCACAGAGACATGGGGCTTGGTGCTGCTAAGGTCCTCAGATCTCCTCGCCCCGGTTTTAGAGAGTGTTTTCTAAGCGTCTCCCAACATTGCCTCTCTCCATTCCAGAGGTACAGCCTTCTGGCCTACCTCTTCACTTTTGCCTTCCTCTTCCCCACGTTTATTTTGCAGAGACTTAAATATGTAGGCGGCCCAAGTCTCAGCACTTAGTGGACCTCTTTGCCCCATAGCAACCCTTAAATTAAGAGTATCTTTTGCCCTATGCTATCATGACTAGTCTTCAAGGCAAACTAGAGTCCCCTGAGTATGGGCATCCCTTGTTCTCCATAGTAGGCCCCTAACACTGGGATTGGCCTCAAAATTGGGATACCAAGGGTACCACAGCACCTGGTCCAACACCAAAATATCCTGACTAGCCGGAGAACTTTGAGCTTTAGCTTCTCAGAGACACGGTTGCTCTATCTATAAGATGAGGATGAACAAGAAGCAAGATTTGAGAAGCTCTTGGAGTAAGCCAAGTTACTCAGGAAAAATCATCCTTAAGCCACTTCCAGGATGCTGAGCCTGAAGCTTCTAACATTCTTTTTTTATATATTTTTATTTATTTTTATATCAATCACAGGTTAGGTACTTTGAATCCCAGGCGTAGCCCCCTCCCTCATTCCCTCCCACCCTTCCACTCCCTCCCTCATCTCCCTCCTCCCCACCCCCTCCAAGTCCACCAACAGGGGAGGATCTCCTTCCCTTCCATCCAACCCCAGCTTATCCTGACCCCTCAGGGCTGGCTGCAATGTCCTCCCCTGGGATCTAGCCAGTCTGTCACTCCCCAGCTTGTATGGGGGAGGGTCAAAGAGTCAGCCATCAA
>JAQQSO010001419.1:19798-33490 GCA_028658305.1 Pachyuromys duprasi
AAACAGTCCCTGTTTCCCTCACTAGGCTCTTCAGTCCTACACCGAGCTATCATGGGCCCCATCTGTGCGGGGGTTCCAGGCCACATCCACACATGGTCTTTGATTGTAGAAACCCTGATCTGGCTGGCTAGGTAGGTGTCGCCTTCCTCCCTCACCGCTCCATGTGCGTCCCTCTCGAAGCTGCGCACTCTGTTGAACAGGACGACCTTCCCCGAATAGAGGTCTACCTGTCTTCTCTCAAGGGTATACTAGTAGCGAGTAGCTGGGCTCACCTGCTAGAACCTCCAAACAAGCTTCTAACATTCTTGTTTTGAATGGAAATCCCATTAAGAGGTGACTGAATGGTTAAGAGCACTTGCTGTTCTTCCAGACAATTTGAGGTCTGTTTTCAGCACCCACAGCTTAGCAGCTCACAGCAACCTGAAACTCCAGTTTCATGGGATTCAACACCCTTTTCTGCCATCTATATACACCAGCACACACGTGGCATATATGCACACAGACACACATGTACATATAAACATAATATTTTAAGGTGTTCTTCCTGGACAGGACATAGTAGTACGCACCTCCAATCTCTTGAGGGGCAGAGGAATGCCAGTCTCTAATTCTGAGGTCTACACAGTGAATTTCAAGCTTGTGAGGAGTTCACAATGAGACCTCAACTTTAAAATGATAAAGACCGGAGGAATCATTTCTTTGTTTGTTTGTTTTTCCAAGGAGGGCATTCACATTCTTCCTAGGCCTGGGTCCTATTACTGGCTCCACAAAGGCTGTCGATTATCCAATTCTCTAATAGGGTTCAGGCCCACTTATTTGACATAGGGGGAATTTTAAAAAATTTGAAGATGTCAGGCATGGTGGTGCATGCCTCTAAGCCCAGCATTCTGTTGGGCAGTGACAGGTGGATCCCTGTGATTTCAAGGCCAGCCTGGTCTACAAATTGATCCCAGCATCACAAGGGCTCCATGGAGAAACACTATCTCTGAAAACAAAGAAGCCAATATTGGTCTAGAGTGTGCTCCATGCTTAATGCTCTTCCAGAGGATCCAGGTTTAATTCCCAGCACTCACTGGCTACAACTATATCTAAAGTCACTGGGAAGCTAACACCCTTTCCTACCTCTGTGGGGCCACAAATTTCATGTGGACAGTGATACATTCAGGAAAAATATCCATATACATATAAATAAAGAGATAAATAAGGCAAATACCAAATGGATTGTGGTTGTCAACATTTATAATCTTAGCACTGAAGTGACTCAAGAAAATATTTTCAAGAGTTTGATGTCAACCTGGATTACAAAACAATTGCTGACTTTCCTAGATTACACACTGATAGTGTTAAAAGCAAAACAGGGCAGACGAAATGGCTCAGGGGATAAGAGTGCTTGCCCCACTAATGTGTCTACCAAGGTGGATTCCTAAAACCGATGGTAGAGGGGCTGCAGAGAGGGCTCAGAAGTTAAAGTTCCTGAGTTCAAATCCCAGCAAACCCATGGGGGCACAGGACCATCTATAATGAAAACTTCTTGTGTGCTAACTCTTTAAAATTATGAGTAAGCCTCTAATTAAAGGGGTTCTTTTATATGAGTCACTTTGGACTTGTGTTTCTTTCCATCAATAGAAGTTCCTAAGTTAGAAGAAACTTGCTCCACAGATATGTTTAATAATAGATCTTAAGTCACTGAGTTTGTGAGTGTTTGCTATGCAGCTACTGATAAGTAAAACAAACCCTAAACCCTTATTATAAGCCTTGGCACACATTTTGTGACAGTTTTCACAAATATAATATAGAAGGATATATCATGGACATACATGAAGATGGCCAGGTTCTGAACCTCTTTTGCCATTTGAAGACCATCTATGTCATGGGTCCCTTTCTTAGCAGGACTGTATCTTCTCCACTACTCCACGTCAGGCCATAGTGAGAAAAGAAGTTGTCAGAGTGTCAAAGGATACTGTCTGGAGGATGGACTCCGAGGTGAGCAGCCACTGCAGAGCTATCCAGAGTGGAAAGCATGGAAAGCATCAGTCAGCTGGCATCCCTTGAACACTAGTTTTAAGCTGTCAGTCTCTGTCTATAGGCCAGTGCTGGCATTGGGTATGGGATATATATGTCCAATTTTTAAATGTGGATAAATGGAGAGCAGCTCAGATTTTAGAGCATGGAGGGACTGGCATAATGGTGTCATTTAGGGGTAACATCTCTTTCTATTCAGGACGTGGGCCTACGTTTTTTGATCTTCGTCTCTCTGGGTGTCCAGATTTCTGGTAAGTTTTGAGAACCATCTAATATTTTGTATTAGGGTCTCTGCTGATGACAGCCAGTTTTGCCTCTCAGTATTTGTTACTGAGAAACTCAGCAGATGTGGATGAATAAAAATATTGTAGGAATATATTCCAGGTCAACAAAGGGTGAACAAGTTCATGGCTAATGGACTTTAATCAGTTGTCTACATAAGTACAATTATAATATTTTTAAAGATTTATTTTGAATTATACATTTTAATTGTCTATAATTGAAGCATTTTTATGATGTCATTTCAAGTCTTTTGATAATGATTTGGAAAATGCTATACTTCTTTTCATTTACTACATCATAGTTACTTTTCTGTGTTAGTAAAACAAAGTTTTAAAAAAGCCATAGTGTCATTTTTGGGGTCGGGACAAGATGGCAGCGCCAGGAGGACACTGCTTGTGAGCTGCAAAACAATATTTTCAATGCAGCGACCAAGAACCTGAAGTCTGGGCCCTAAAACAACAGGGAACTCCTCCAGCTGATAAACACCTTCAACAAAGTGGCCTGATATAAAATTAACTCAAAAAAAATCAGTAGCCTTACTATATACAAAAGAAGAAAGGGCTGAGAAAGAAATTAGGGAAACAACACCCTTCACAGTTGCCACAAACGGCATAAAGTACCTTGGTGTGACCCTAACCAAGGAAGTCAAAGTCTTGTATGAATAAAATTTCAAGTCTCTGAAGAAAGAATTAGAAGAAGATATCAGAAGATGGAAAGATCCCCCTTGCTCATGGCTTGGCAGGATAACATAGTAAAAGTGTCCATCTTACCAAAAGCAATCTACAGATTCAATGCAAGTCCCATCAAATTACCAACACAATTCTTTACAGATCTTGAAAGAAAATTTCTCAACTTTGTATGGAATAACAAGAAACCCAGAATTGCTAAAACAATCCTCTGCAATAAAAGATCTTCTGGAGGTATCTGCATCCCTGATCTTATGCTGTACTATAGAGCAGCAGTAATATAAACTGCATTGTACTGGCATAGAAACAGAATCCTGGATCAATGGAACCAAATAGAGAACCCAGAAATAAACCCACACATTAATGGACACCTGATTTTTTACAAAGATGCCAAAACCATCCAATGGAAAAAAGATAGCATCTTCAACAAATGGTGCTGCTGTAACTGGATGTAGAAAAATGCAAATAGATCCATACTTATCACCCTGCACAAAACTAAAGTCCAAGTGTATCAAAGACCTCGACAAAAAAAAAAAACAGACACATTAATTCAGTTAGAAGAAAATTTGGGGAATAGCCTTGAACTCATTGGTACAGGAGATAACTTCTTGTAAAGAACACCAACAGCACGACCTCTAAGAGCAACAGTCAATAAATGGGACCTCATGAAACTGAAAAGCTTTTATAAAGCTAAGGACACTGTCATCAAAACAAAACAACTGCCGACAGATTGGAAAAGAATCTTCATCAACACTTTATCTGACAGAGGGCTAATATCCAGTATATATAATGAACTACAGAAGTTTAAAAACAACTAATCAAGTAATCCAATTAAAAAATGGGAAACAGAGATAAACAGAAAACTCTCCATAGAGGAATGTCGAATGGCAGAGAAACATTTAAAGAAATGTTCAATGTCAGTACCCATCAGGGAAATGCAAAGCAAAACAACCCTGAAATTTCATCTTACATCCATGAGAATGGCCAAAATCAAAAATTCAAGTGATAACACGTGCTGGAGAGGTTGTGAAGAAAGGGGAACCCTCATCCATTGCTGGTGGAAATGTAAACTTGTACATCTACTCTGGAAATCAATCTGGTGGTTCCTCAGACAACTAGGAATAGTGCTTCCTCAAGATCCAGCTATACCACTCCTAGGCATATATCCAAAAGGGGCTCAAGGACGCAATAAGTAAATTTGCTCAACCATGTTTGTAGCAGCTTTATTTGTAATAGACAAAAGCTGGAAAAAACCAAGATGCCCCTCAACTGACTAAAGGATAATGAGATTGTCCTACATCTATACAATGGAATATTCCTCAGCAATAAAAAACAAGGATATCATGAAATTTGCAGGTAAATGGTAGGAACTGGAAAGAATCATCCTGAGTGAGCTATCCCAGAAGCAGAAAGACACACATGGAATGTACTCACTCCTATAGACATATAATGTAGGATAAACCTACTAAAATCTGTACACCTAAAGAAAGTAATCAAGAAGGAGCACTGTGGCTAAAATGCTCAATCCCCAGCCAGAAAGGCAAACCAGATTGACATCAGAAGAAGAAAACAGGAAACAAGCCAGGAGCCTGTCACAGAGGGTCCCTGAAAGGATCTGCCCTGCACAATATCAAGGCAGATGCTGAGACTTATGGCCAACTGTTGGGCAGAATGCATGGAATCATAAGAAAGATGTGGGAAATAGTAAGATACGGATATGACAGGAGCTCTACAAGGAGAGCAACAAAACTGAAAATTCTGATCACAGGGATCTTTCCTGAGACTGATACTCCAACCAAGTACCATGCAAGGAGAACCTAGATCCCCTGCACAGATGTAGCCCATGGCAGTTCAGTATCCAAGTGGGTTCCATAATAATGGGAACAGGGAATGCCTCTGACATGAACTGATTGGCCTGCTCTTTGATCAACTCACCCTGATGGGGGAGCAGCCTTACCATGCCACAGAGGAAGACAATGTAACCACTCCTGATGAGAGCTGATAGACTAGGATCAGAAGGAAGGAAAGGAAGACCTCTCCTATCAGTGGACTTGGAGAGGTGCATGTGTGGAGAAGAGGGAGGGAAGATGGGACCAGGAGAAGGGAGGAGTTTATGGTGTGGATACAAAGGGAATAAAGTTACTTAATAAAAAATAAATAAAAACTAAATTGGCCATAACACCTTTGTCAGCCTATTCCGAAACATGCAGCCTCTAGGTGGTGTGTCTGAATTTAGGCCAGTGGTCCACTGACGAGTTTAAAAGGGTGGGAAATGGTGCCTTATTCTAATTGTTAGGTTCTCTTTTGGCAATTCCACTTAGAAAAAGGAAGGATTTTAGAAAAAATAAACAAATATGCAGTATGTACTTCTGTAACCATAATCATATTAAGTGGCATCTTTATAATTTCTTCAACTAGTATCTTCATGTTGGTCATTTAATTTGCTTCCAGAAAAATAGTGTAATTCACGAGTGAAATCTTTATGCTTCTTTCAAGGGATTTGAAGATGCCTGGAGCCCATGTGTTCCATCCTGGCTATCAACATGTAGAACATTGTTTCCATTGAACTCTTTGCTATTTTAATATAAATGAAATTTTGGTGTTCTTTAAATTCAATTGCATCATGTTAAATTCCTGTGACTTGAACAATTCAGACCATACCTTTGAGTCATGGGCATTTATTATTACTACTACTACTACTACTACTACTACTACTACTACTACTACTACTACTATTTTTTTAAACAATGTAGTTAGGGTTAGTGTGGGTAGTTTAAGATGGAAATTAATCAGAAAGACTACTAGTTTGGGCCAGTTGTTTTGACTACTGGAGTCTTCCATTAAATCACCACTGAGCCATCATGTTCTTCAAAATCAATATCACTAGTTCTCTATTCAGTCGAACACTCCATGCATATATGGCCCAATAATTGCCACTATAGCATCCCAGGAAGCCAACACAATGTCAGAATCTGTATCCTGTAGCTTACATGAGTGAGGCCCGATTTTTGCTGGCATCTGAAATGGTAAGCTCAACAAAAGGAAGCGGTGAAAACAGACTAGTAATGTTCTGTGGGGTCAGACAGCAACACTTGTAAAATTGTGCCAAATGAGTTGACTCTACTAAGAACTGCAAATAAGAATTCTCCCTTCCTGCTAAAAAAAAATTTCCATGTTTAAAAATGGGCATAATTCTTTGCTACCTAACAAAGAGTCCTGTGGTTAGAATTAATGAGCTTATAAAATATTTAGATGTCTCCAGAAGCCCTTTTTAAATGCACAAGCATTTCACGTACCTGCCCTTTGACTATCTGCCAGTCTTGGTTGGTATTCCTCAAGTGGCTCTTTTTCCCCCATGAGGTTCACAGGGACTCCTGATTAATTAATTAATTAATTAATTAATTGAAGAAAGAGTAACTGTTTTAAGAGAGATATTTTGCCTTCAGAAATGGTTTCCTGCTGTTCTTTATGGACCTACTAGTGAAGCCCTGGCTCAGCTCCCTGTGGCTCAGCAGAGCTCATTTGAACTCCCTGGGGGCGGCTCAGGCTCCCTGAGTCTGAGGGAATGGAACAAGGAAAAAAGTGGAGCTGTGATGCGCCAGAGAGCACTAGACCACCAAGAAGCCAGAAGGTGGGTGCACCCAGCCCACCCCTCTCCTGGTGCCAGCCCCATGCCCACTGCTGCCCATGCAGCATCTCCTCTGCCTGAGTCACTTGATACAGGCGGGAGAGCAGCACCCCTGCAGGTTCCCTGCTTCTTCTCTCCAAATCCATCACCCAGGCCTGCCATCCAGCACCCCTTGCTGTCCCACCCGCCCCCTCTATGTCACCTGACCTCCCACCCCTGAAAGTGCTCCCTTTTGCCCACCGGTGTGCCCACAGCGGGTCTCCTCAACTCCTGCGTTCCTGAGGAAAGAAGGAATCTGGGCATCTAAGCAACAATGTCCTGGGAAGCATAGGAGGAAGCACTGATAAGTGGAGGTGTCGCATGTAGAGTCACAGTGTGAATGTCCAGCCAGCCTCCACCACCACCACCGACAGTGGAGCCTCTGGCTCCAGAGATGCCCTTCCAGCACGCATGGAGGCCAATGCCAACGCCTCCCAGGCCGGCTTGCCAGGTGGAGACTTAGGGACTGTGGTGGCCACTGTGCTGCTCCACCTGCCTCCACCCATGCTGCCCCCAGACACCCTCTCAGCAGCCAACCCCGACAACTCTCCATCTGGCCTGGCCACGTCCTTGGCTGGGCCACAGGCTTTCCAGACTCTATCTCAGGCATTCAGCTCCTGGCCCCAGAGGCTGCGAGTAGTGCTGCATCCCCTTTCTGAACAGGAGCTACAGTAGCATATGAAGAGCCTCTACCTGCCCATGGATGAACAGGAGAATTGACTGCCCATGTCCTGGAGCCTAGGACAAGTTCACCTTCATTGGCCTCTCACAGAACAACCTGCGGGTGCCCTACAAAGGTATGGAGTTCCAAGTCCCCTTTAGAGTTCCGGCTGTGCTAGGAAAGGCTCTGAGCTAGAGAAGGAGCTGGAATTCCTAGGCCAGGAGCAGGATGGTTTGAGGGGATCAGGGATGAAGGGACACATTGCACCTTCTGATTTCCCTAAGATAAATATATGGGAAGAGTTGAGTTACATTGTTCTCCCGGTGGAGAGGGTCAGCCTATCTCCTCTTAGGCAGCAGGGGTGCGAGGCATCTTTCCAAGGTATAGTTTCTGGTTAGGCAAGAGACAAGATACCCAAGAGGGAGAGGGAGGTGTGATCAGTGGGTTATTTTTCCCAAATTATGCCAAAGATTGTGTAGGGGTACAAAATGACAAGGGGCCCAAGTAAGACATCATTGTACCTTAGTGAAAGCAACTGGGAGGTGAGAGGGGAACCTCAGGATTCCCTGTTTTTTTCAAGGAGCAGAACTGTCCCCTCCCCTGTCACAAATTGGAGATGTCCTGTGATTCCAGGTTGGTGTAACATGAAGTTTTGTTGAAAACAAGGGTTTTAAAAGATGCCAATTAGCCTTTTGAAGAAAATTAGCTTATATTTTGCAACTGCAGCTAACATACTTAACCAACTTAGGCTTCTGCTCCCTGCCTGAAACAAAGCTTTAAACAATTGATTGTTAGAAAATTATGAATGTCAGGGACAGGGTTGAATTGCACCTCAGATTAATTGCCTGCATCAAGTTTACTTGTTTGAAAGGGATTAAAAAATGCAGTGCTATCAGTTTGGATACACATCCTGGAGGCTCTACATGTAAAGCAGAAGAGTGTTTATATTCTAAGCAGGCTCCTTTCGACTGGCTCTAAAGAAAGGGGTCTTCAGATCCTAGTGACATGTATGTAGAGGATATAAACATTTTGGCAAGATTCTGAAAGAATTAACAACTGGGGGTTGAGAAGAATCTTGAAAAATTAGCTATGGTTTAATGAGTATGGCAACAGACATCTGATGAATCATTTGGCTGTAAAGAATCTACACAAAGATGGGCCTTGTTGAACATTCCTTCTTGTAGCCATAGTTCCAAAGAAATACTTACTATTTCAAACATTATATTCCTTAATCTAAGTGGCTGAAAATTTCAAAATACCAAAGGTTTTTTTTTCTTTTAGTTAGGACATTGTGTTGATTTCCTTGTGGATTAGTATTTAATTTTATTTTTAAATTGATATGAACAGTAAGTGCTATGCTATGTTTACTTCTGTTTTGGCTGCCACAATGCTTTTGTTAGATTTGTCAGAACTTCATTTTACATTTGTGGTTTATGGTAAATTAAAAGCATCTAAAGGCAAAGTCTTTGTCTAGGGAAGCTTAGTGAACAAAGAATCCCAGCTTTCCTGAGTCCCAGCACTCACTGGTGGTACTAGCTAGGTTAGGAGAGAGGGCCTCATTTCCTCTGAGTGATGTGGGAGTTGAATTGGATAGTAGGTAAGGAAATTTCTGTGGTAGCTTAAGTCCTATGATTGTGGCTAATTTAGCATTGTAGCATTCCTTGATTGGTTGTATATACTTCTTTTATGTAAAATTAATCATCTAGGCCAGAGACAAATGCATGCTTATGTGGTTGGGATTTGAATATCACAGTTTTCCTGTTGGCCTTTTTATTTCTTTCTTTTGTGTAACATTGATATTCACTTTTTGGAACCATTGTTGTTTCATAAACATGAACCATTAGATTTGGAAGAACTTTTCTGGTGTCTTTTCAGGTGTTCCTTTTTTTTTTTTTTTTTGATTGTTCCTTTATGTTTTGAGAGGTCACCAAATGCACTGGGTAACTTTAACTCAAGAGCAAAAAGGAATTGTTGTAGATCAATAAAATGTAAAAGTCACAAATAAGAGTAGATGGTTTATGTGATGTATCCTTGTGTTGTACTGCTTTTTAATCATGAAATATTACCCTTTGCATTTTTCTGTATTACAAAATTGTAAAAGATTGATGAAACTTGTTTTGTAAGAATGATGATCTTGATTCCTTTTAGTCTGCAAACAGTCCGTGTTTAAATGTTTATTCTAAATTGGAAATGCTGATCCAATTTAGAATTTAAATTGGGAGCAGTATCTTTAGAGATGTGAAGGTACCATGGTAACAATGACAGACACCTAAATACAAAAGGATTGAGTTACAAGACAGTTATGGTGTTTATGGAATAGTGTATGGTTTTTTTTCTTTTAACTATGTGAATGTTTTTGGGTGTTTGTTCCTATCATTTTGACATGGTACAGGTGTGGACCTCAGAGGACAACTTGTGGGAGTGGGTTCTCTCTTTCCTCCATGTGAATCCTAGAGATCTAATTCAGGTCACCCACCTGGTGTTGGTACCAAGAACCATTCTCAGGTCCTGGGAGTATGTCAAGCTGTCTTGAACTGTGGAGCCATCTCCCCAAGTCCCAGCAGTTGCTAGTCTTTAAACCTTACTAAATATAATTGCTGGAGATTTTTGTATTTTTCCTTATTATATTTTTAATGTAATAAGAAATGTAAATGCAGGCTTGGGTGTTATTGTGTGTTATGAATGTGTAGGTGTGGAGGTATTTGTTAAGACTTATCAAATATCGTAAGAAATATTAGCTTACAAGGACAAAGTAGTATTATAGGAGTGCTAAGAATGTGGCTTACTTTATAAAGTGTTTTCTCTACAAGCAAGAGGACCAGACTTAAGGTCACCACCACTCACAAGAAAACAGGTTTTGTCAGTGTATGCCTGAAACTCTTGGTGTGTGTGTGGGAGGATGGGATGGCCAAATGAGCAGAAGACCAACTGTCACAGAACAGCCACTTCCAGGTTCTGTGAGAGATCATAAAACAAGACATAAAAGTGATTGAGGAAGGTAACTCATTTATTGTGTACTTAGTTACACTGACATACTCAAACACACCATATATAAATATAAGGGTAATTTAAGAGATTTTTAAAAAGAAGGAATTTATAATGGGCACTGTGGTAAGTACCTGTAGTGGGAGGTTGAAGAGAGAGTTTTATTATACCAGCCTGTCTTTCATACTAAGATTTTGTATCAAAAGAAACAAACAAAACCAATTGAAAGCAACTGAGTTTTCCCTTGGATCTCTTTGCTAAAATTCTGGTAATTTTGCTTTAATGGAACCTAATAATTATAAGCAGAAAATGCTAGCTGGCAGTACTAATTAAGCATTTGCTGTGGGGCAGGAGATTCTGTTAAGTTCGTATGCCTTGTTTACTTAACTCATTCGTTCTTTCATATAAGCTTTATCTTCATGTTTGCTTGGTACCATTTCCTGGGATTAAAGATGATTAAAATACTGTCTTTGACTGCACAGAGTTCAAAGAAAATAAAATGAAGTAGTGGGGAAATTTTAGGAGGATATTGTGGAAGATAAGAGCCTCTAACTCAGGCTTGCCCTCATATTTCCTAATGCTTTGACCTCATGTTGTGGTGATGAGGAACTTAATATTATTTTTGTTGCTACTTCATAACTGTAATTTTGCTACTGTTATGAATTGCACTGTACGCATCTGTTTTCTGATGGTCTTAGTTGACTCCTGTCAAAGTATCACTTGACATAGCCCCACCACCACCAAATGGACCTCTAACTGCAGTTGAGAAACACTCCTGTTTCTTGGAAAAGTTAAGCTCTATTGCCAAGCTTAAATGATGAGAGCAAGGTCTAGGGCAGAGTGTAAGAAAATCAAAAGCTTGGAGTAGACACTTATTGTAAGTGTTTGGATCTGTAAACATCAAGAGACCTTATTGAACATTTATTAAGCTTAGACATTATTGTGGCGTCCTGGATAATTATCAAGAGATTTCAAAATGGTAGTGCCTGGCTCATATTATAATTTAAGACCACACACTGATTGAAAGATAGATTCAAATATACAAGGAAAAGAAGCCAATTCTTTTAGACATTTGTTGGTTTAAAAGGTGTAACATGGAGAGTAGGAAAGGATAAAGGAATGCATATACACATTTCAGATTTTTTAAGTTAACACAGAGATGTGAGGAAATCTGAGAGAAATCAAGAAGTATTGGCTACCTAGATCTATTGGTTTCTTAAGGTAAAACTTGAATCAAATTGGTTTGGAAGATGTCCGCACTGCATTATAATATCCTTGAGCATAATTGAAAATGGGAATCTTTTGTTTGTTTCTGAAACAGTTTCTCACTATGTAGCCTTGGCTGCCCTGGAAGTTGCTATGTAGATGGGGCTGCCCTTGAACTCAGAGATCCACCTGCCTCTAAGCTTTCTGAATGGTGGGATTAAGGGTGTGTGCCACCATGACAGGCTGTAGAAACAGGAATGTTACTATGAGATTTTCATTGAAATCAGGAAATACTGAAAAAAAAAGCCTCATGGAAGGAGTTGAGTAAGTGTTTTGTAATCAAGATCTTTAAGTGATCTCAACCATTGAAATTCACAAGGCTGTACCAGTTCTGCACCTGAGACTCAGCTACAGTTGCACATTTTGGATATTTGCCCTTATAGCTGGCTTATCTTTCTTTCATATTGGAAGCCCTGTGGAAGTAGGATGTCTGCTGACCTACTATCCGGTTTATTGTCTAGAGCTTGTCCCAGGTCTTTACAATGTGAGTTAGTAATCTTCACAAGGGGTGCTAACATGTTGGATTATTTACTTTTCTCATCACTGTGAGAAAATGACTTGCATAAGCAACATTGGGGAGGACTGGTTCATTTCTGTTCATCCTTTTGAGAGTGTACACAGTCCTCCTAGTGAGGAAGCATGGTGTGGTTCATGGAGGCAAAGACTGTAAGGCTGTTTTCTTAGTCACTATGGGTCAGGAAATAGAGAGCACCTCTGATACACCCTCAACTACTCACTTATTACAACTCAATGGATGCCACCTCTTAAAGTTTCCAACATACCTCCCTGATAGATCTCACAGGGAGGGACTAATTTCAAACACCTGTCTATGAAGGAAAGTTCACAAGTGAAACCATAACAGGAGTGTTGGGTTAGATTGGATTAGGGGTAATAATAAAATGCAGATATTGTGGCACTACACAGTTTGATCCCTGCTTTCTTCATTAGTGAAAATGTGAGGACCTTCCTTATGAGAAGTGTTTGTGAGTCATCTGAAGCCTGGGAAGAGTGATTTCTGTCAGCACTGTTTTAAGACTTACCTTGAGGAGGTAGTTGCACTGATAGTGTTTTAGTGTATGGAGGGAAAGAGCGGTGGCTGAGGCAGAACACTTACTGCATCATTAACAGGCAGATGGATGCCCAAGAAGACAAGATTTTAAGGTACCTGAGTGGAAAGGAGAGTAGTGTCATGGGATCTGAGCTGTGAAAATTAGAAAGGAGGAAGAGGTTCCATATAACAGTTGATAGTGTAGTGTGTAGTAGATTGGCCTGGAAATTTGATCACTGGTTTTGTAATAAGACCATTGTAGCCTTAGGGATAGCAGTTTGTCTTTCACGGTAGAAACAAAACCCAGCTGTCAGGAATTGAAAGAATAAGTGTAGGGTCCAAGTAAAGAGGATGTGGCAGAGAGGACATCCCTGAGGAACATAGAATGATAATCTTTAGAAGTTTAAGGGAAAACCATCTCTGTTTTTTAATTTATTCATTTTTATATCAATCACAGGTTAGGTTTTTTGCATCCCATGCATAGCCACCTCCCTCATTCCATCCCACCCTCCCCAAACCTCCCTCAACTCCTCCCTACCCCCTCCAAGTCCACCAACAGGGGAGTATCTCCTCCCCTTCCATCTGACCCCAGATCATGTTGTCTCCTCAGGGCTGGCTGCCATGCACTCCCCTGTGATCTAGCCAGGCTGTTACTCCCTGGCATGTATGGGGGGGGGGCGAAGAGTCAGCTACACCCTTCACAATAACCACTAATAACATAAAGTACCTTGGGGTGACTCTAACCAGGCAAGTGAAAGACCTATATGAAAAAATTTCAAATCTCTGAAGAAAGAAATTGAAGAAGATCTTAGAAGGTGGAAAGACCTCTCGTGCTCATGGATTGTTAGGATTAACATAGTGAAAATGACCATATTGCCAAATGCAATCTACAGATTCAATGCAATCCCCATCAAAATACCTTCACAATTCTTCACAGAGCTTGAAAGAAAAATACTCAACTTCATATGGAGAAACAAAAAACCCAGAATCTCCAAAACAATCCTCTACAACAACAGATCATCTGGAGGTATCTCCATCCCTGATCTCAAGCTGTACTACAGAGCAATAGTAATAA
>JAQQSO010001420.1:0-16811 GCA_028658305.1 Pachyuromys duprasi
TTATAACCTAAAAATGGTATTATGACATCATAAAAGAGATGGAAGAAAGAATCTCAGGTGTGAAAAATACAAAGTAAGAAATCGATATATCCATCAATGAAAATATTAAATCCAAAAAAAATCCTGACAGAGACCGTTCAAGAAATCCAAGACAATATGAAAAGCCAAAAACTAAGAAAAATAAGAATAGAGGAAAAAGACTGCGTCCTCCAAGGTCCAGAAAATATTTTCCACAAAATCATAGAAGAAAATTTCCCCATCTTAAAGGAGAGGCCTATAAGAATACAAAAGGTATACTGAATACCTAATAAATTAGACCAGAAAACAAAACAATCAAAACAGGAAGTATACAGAACAAAGAAAACCATAGCAAAAGATGCAAGGGAAAAATTCCAAGTTAATATAATGACAGTCCCATCAGAATCAAACCTCCACAGAGATTATGAAAGGCAGAAGGGGCATGCAGACACTAATAGAACACAGATGTCAGCCCACGCTACTATACCCAGCAAACTCTCAGTTCTCATAGATGGAGAAGAGAAGGTATTTAACGACAAACACAAGAAACCATGTAATCCAATTAAAAAATGGGGTATGGAACTAAAAAGAGAGCTGACTGTAGAGGATTATAGAATGGCAGAAAAACACTTAAAGAAATGCTCAACTTCCTTAGCCATCAGGGAGATGCAAATCAAAACGACTCTGAGATTTCACCTTACACCCACCAGAATGGCTAAGATCAAAAACTCTAGTGACAATGCATGCAAGCTTGAGTGGTGTGAACATCATTGCTGGTCAGTTGCTCAGACCTCTTCAGGTAAGAGCACCTCAACTTGAACATGGCAAAGGAGACTAATAAGCCAAAGGAAGGACTGTCCAATATGTACCATCCAACATCTTCTATCTATGACAGAGAATCCATAACTCAGCCAGTCATGACAATAAATGCAAAGGCACCCTACAGCCTTTACCCACCAAGCATACCTTATAGAAAGGTAAGATGACCTACCCTACCAGAGCTCTCTCCATTGATTCACTCTTGCTTAAAATGACTTTCTTTCTCTAGCCTGGCCTAAGTCTCCTTATCTACCCTGACCCTCTCTGAAAAAGTCCCCCTAATTTCTCTTGCATTGTTTCTAAAGCACTAACTCTTCTCTGGTTTCCCTTATATCACTACAGGCCACCAAAACCAATAAGTATGGGAGGTGCTCCCAAAAGAAGACTTCTAAGAAGGGTGATTATATTAAATAAAGGGTGCTGAAGAATATCAAAGAATCACCGCTGAATGAGGAACCTTTGTGGCTTGAGGAGCTACCTGGAAATATCTTCAATGATCAACCTACCAGAGAACCAAGTTTAATTGCTATCAATGGTGATACATCAACATTCACAGGTGAAATTTCGGGCATCACATATGAAATTTCAGACCTTGCAGGTTAAACATGAGCCATCACAGGGGAAATTTCAATATTCACAAGCAAAACTTAAACCATCACAGTAGAGATTTCAGCCATTGCCCAGGAAACTTCAATTGCCTCAGTAGAAATTTCAGCCATCACAAAGGAACTTCAACCATCACAGGTAAAAATTGAAAATTTTCAGGAAAAAGCTCAAACATGGCAGATGACATTTCAAATATCGAATTTGAAACTTCAGCCATGACAGGTAAAACTTCAACCATCACAGGTGAAATTTCAACATTTGCAACCACATTTTCAAATGTTACAGTCAAAAATTCGGCCATTGCACAGGAAAGTTCATTCTTTGCAGTAAAAATTTCTACTATCTCAGGTGAAATTTCAAACATTGCAGGAGAAACTTTATCCATCACAGAGGAAACTTCAACCATCTGAGGTGAAAATGCACTTTTCACAGGAAAAATGTCAGCCATCAGAGGTGAAAACTCCAAGATTGCAGGGGAAATTTCAAAAATTGCAGGGAAAACGTTAACCATCGGAGGGAAATTTCAACAACAACAGGAGAAATTTCAACATTCGCAAACAAGACTTCGACCATCATAAGAGAAATCTTAGCCATTGCACAGGATCTTCAAACATCACAAGAGCTACTTCAACCATCAAACATGAAACTTCTTCCTTCACAAGTACAGCTTCAACGCTCGCAGATGAAATTTCAGACGTCTCAAGGAACTCAACAAGCATCACAGGAGAAACTTTATTCGTTGCCGGCCAAATTTTAGCCATCTCAACAAACTTTCAACCATTGCAGGTGAAATTTAAGCCATAGTAAGGGAAATATCAACCCCAACGTGTGCAAGTGAAACAACAACCACAACTGCAACCGTAAGCACGACCATAGCTGAGGCAACCAGGGTTGAAGCAATGATGAATAAGGCATCCACAGTGGAGGCAGATAACCATTAAATGGGTGTCATGCTGTGGAGAAGTTCTCTCTCCCTGGAACAATAAAATTTAAAATCCCTGTTTCATTGTTAAAAATAAAGGAATTCATAATTGAAATGGTATTTGTGTTTTTGAGTCACTAATGGTAGAACTGGAAAAGGGGAGGAGAAATGGCAGGTATGGTAAGAAAGAAAGAAAGAAAGAAAGAAAGAAAGAAAAGAAAAGGTTCCGTCAGTGTGTCCAGATATTATCCTATGGGCATCCTGTCGTGGCTACATCTCAAGTGCAAGGGATAGATCTAAGCCAATGCATGAAGTTTGCTGGAAATGTAAATGTTCTTTCTGCAGGGCACCATTGATCAGAATAGGCTAGTGTATTTTCAGTAATGTATGAACTTGTTCAAGAAGGATGTGGAAAATCAAATATTTGTTAGTGAGGAAGTAAACAACTTCCTAATCCATGAGGTATGACATGGGATGTATGGATATAGGGTGGAGTATTGTGGGTGGCATAATGTATGTAGGAATCAGTATATATGTAGGATGCTTTGGGGGGGTGGCGCTGCTTGTATTTTGGATAAAGAAAATGAGTAGATGGTGAAACTAGCATTCTCTTTTTGGAATTTTGTTGAAGCCCATGATCACTAATAACATGCCAGAATGTAAGGGTAAAACTAGGTTGGGACACTGGAAGTGAGAAATAAAATATATAAGGTGGGGTGTGGAAAGGCAAAGATATGGTAGGGCAAATAGTTACCTGGTTAGACACTGGGCCAAGACATGAGATGTCTGGATAAACAGTGGATTCATATATGTCAAGCAGATTTGCAATGAGTGGGTGCAGCTACAGTAGGTTCTGAGGGATCCTATGTATTGCCTACAGCACAGGAAGGGGTGGCAAGATGACGCTGGGATTTGAGACTAGGTGTCCAGAAGAAGGCCAGAAGTTACTACTGTAAGGTGAAATGCTGCTGTTCCATGATGGAACAGGGGCTGTTCTCTTCATAGTACATCCCAATTAACATGGAAAGCAAGTGTGACTCTGGGGGTTCTCACCTGGCACAACCTGGAAAAGTGATTTAGGTGGGAAATAGGAAAATTGAATATGTAGAGAGGTGAGGGCAGCTCAAAGTATGCTGTCTGTTGATGTAAACAGGAGCCTTGGCTATAGAATAAGGTATGGTATTCGTACTAGGATGTTACATTATTGAGGATTTTGTTAAAGCCTAGGTGTCAGTCCTGCAGGGAAAGAAGTCCAGGTTAGGACTGGCCGGTCTTTATGGTACACACTTTAGATTTGGCAAACTGTGGACAAAAAGTGTCTGGTAGTGTATAGCATACTCAACACACTAGAAACCTGGAAGAAAACATAGAATTATTGAGTGTGGACTGCTCTGATGTAGGTAGTGAAAATTTCTTTTTAGGTGAAGTAGGGCTATATGAAGGTGCTTTCTATGCTGTCCAAAGACAAGAAAGAAGTTGAGAGTAGGCTAGGGTGCATGGCATGGGACCCTTGGAATGCCTATAGGTTTTTTGCTACAGCCGGGTTATGCACATTCAGCAGCTCTGTAGAAACTCAGAATGAAAAATACTTAAGAGAGAGAGAGTGTGTGTGTGTGTGTGTGTTTCTGTCTGTATGTGTCTGTATTTGTGTAACTTGGCAAATTTGGGAGAGGGAGAGCTGGGAGATTTGTGTATGGAGTATAGATGTTGCAAAGGGTTCTGTGAGTGGATGTGTTTCCATCCAGTCATTTTAGGACCCTAGATACTACATAGAGTGCTTAGAGTGGTACTAAGTGTA
Source organism: Pachyuromys duprasi (assembly GCA_028658305.1). Taxonomy (NCBI): domain Eukaryota; kingdom Metazoa; phylum Chordata; class Mammalia; order Rodentia; family Muridae; genus Pachyuromys; species Pachyuromys duprasi. Next base: position 4,164 of record JAQQSO010001420.1, read on the forward strand.
GTTTCTAGGTATTGCCAAAAGGACTTCCTGACAGGACAAGGTTGGATGACATAGGTAGACTGAAAGAAGCCTAGAGGTATTTACTACAAGATATAGGCAGCAAGACTAGCTTTTGGGACCCAGGCTACATATGGATGGATGAATAAAAACAAGTATACATTTCTAGGGTACAATCACCAGTCTTGATCCTGGAGGAGGACATGGGATGTCCGTGTATGAAGCAAGCTGGCATGGACTGAGTAAAGTGTTCTGTGTCTAGATGTTAGAGAAATCGTCAAACTTTGTAGGTGACATTTCAAACATCAAACTTGAAACTTCAACATTTGCAGGTAAAACTTCAAATATCTCATGTGAAATTTGAAATAACGCAGGAGAACTTTCACACACCACAGAGGAAATGTTAACCATCAAGGGTGAAATTTCAAACTTTACAGAAAAAACTTCAACCATCACAAGTGAAATTTCAAACATCACAGGTAAAACTTCGATATTTGCAAGTAAAACATCAACCATGATAGGTGGTTCAATGTTTGCAAGCAAAAGTTCCATTATCACAGGAAAAATTTCAGCCTCTGCACAGAGAAACTTCAAAAAATTCAGGAGAAACTTTAACCTTCTACAGGAAATGATTAATAAGCATTGAAGGTGAAACATCAAACATCGCAGGTGATATTTCAGCCATCTCAAGAGAGACTTCAATCTTTGCAAGAAAAACATCAACCTTTGGAGGAGAAACATCAACATCTCAGGAGAAATGTAAGCATTCACAAGTGAGACTTCAACCATCAAAAGCAAAATGTTAGCCATCTCACCTGAATCTTCAAACACCACAGGAGCTACTTCAATGACCACAGATGAAAATTTCTTCCTTCACAAGTACAGCTTCAACCATTGCAGGTGAAATTTCAGCCATCTCATGGAAATCCTCAACCATTGCACATGACATTTCAAACATAGAAGTTGAAACTTCAACCTTGGCAGGCGAAACTTCAACTATATCAGGTGACATTTCAAGCATCGCAGGGCACCCTTCAGACATCACAGAGGAAATTTTAACCACGACAGGTGAAACTTCAAATTTCACAGGAAAAACTTAAACCACCACAAGTGAAAATTCAACCATTGCAGGTAAAACTTTGATATTTGCAAGTACAACATCAAAAAAGACAGGTGAAACTTCAATATATCAAGCACATTTTCAAACATTATAGGAAAAAATTCAGACATTGCTTAGGTAAGTTCAGTCTTTGCTGGCAAAACTTCTAATATCTCAGGGGAAACTTCAAATATCACAGACAAACGTTCAACCATCACAGAGGAAAATTCAAACATCACAGGTGAAATTTCAAATGTCGTAGGAAAAACTTAAACCACCACAGGTGAAACTTCAACCATACCAGGTGAAATTTCGATGTTTGAAAGTAAAATATCAACCACAGCAAGTGAAACTTCAACCATCACAAGTGAAATTTCAACATTTCAAGCACATTTTCAAACATTACAGGCAAAAATTCAGCCATTGCCCAGGAAAATTCAGTCTTCACAGGCGAGACTTGTACTATCTCAGATGACAGTTCAACCTTCCTTGATGAAAATACAAACATGACAGGCAAACCCTCAACATTTTGAAGCAAAATTTCGAATACCACAGTCGAAATTTCAGCCATTGCACAGGACACTTCAAGCATCTCAGTAGATAATTCAAATTTCAGCGGGAAAAGATTGGCCATTGCAGGTGAAATTCCAACCACCACAGGTGATATTTCAGCCACTGCGACACAGACTTCAAACTTTGCAGGAAAATCTTCTTCCTTTGGAGGAGAAAATTCAACCATCTCAGGAGAAATGTCAGCATTCGCAAGTGAGAATTCAACCATCAAAACGAAATTTTAGCCAGAACATAGGAATCTTCAAACATCACAGGAGCTACTTCAACCATCACAGGCGAAATTTCTTCCTTCATAAGTACAGCTTCAACGATCACAGTTGAAATTTCAGCCATCTCAAGGAAATCAAACTTCGCAAGTGACATTTCAAACATCAAAGTTGAAACTTCACCTTTTGCAGGCAAAACTTCAACTATCTCAGGTGAAATTTCAAACATCACATGTCAACTTTCAGAAATTACAGAGGAAACTTCAACCTTCACAGGTGAAATTTTGAACTTCGCAGGAAAAACTTCAAATATCACATGTGAAACTTCAATCCTTGCAGGTAAACTTTCAGCCATCTCAAGGATATCTTCAACCACCCCACATGACATTTCAAACATCAAATTTGAAACTTGAACTTTTGCAGGCAAAACTTCAACTATCTCAGGTGAAATTTCAAACATTAAAGGTAAAACTTTGATATTTGCAAGTATTACATCAACCATGACAGGTGAATCTTCAACCATCACAGGTAAAATTTCCATAATAGAAATGAAAACATCAACCACTCCTGGCAAAAATTCAGCCATGGCACAGGAAAGTTCAGTCTTCACAGGTGAAACTTGAAATATTACATATGAAACATCAACCTTCAATGGTGAATCTTCAACCATGACAGGCTAAATTTCAACGTTTGAAAGCAAAATTTCCAATATCACAAACGAAATTTCAGCCACTTCACATGAAACTTAAAGTATCTCAGGAGAAACTTCAAACTTCAGCTGGAAATGATTACACATTGCAGGTGAAATATCAACCATCACAGGTGATATTTAAGCCATCACAAGAGATACTTCAAACTTTGCAGGAAAAACTTCAACCTTTGGAGGAGAAACTTCAACAATCTCAGGAGTATTGTCAGCATTTGGAAGTAAGAATTCAACCATCTAAAGCAAGATTTTAGCCATTCCACAAGAATTTTCACACATCACAGGGATTAATTCAACCATCACAGGCAAAACTTCTTCCTTCACAAGTACAGCTTCAACTATCCCAGTTGAAATTTCAGCAATCTCAAGGAAATCAACTGCCAAAGTGACATTTCAAACATAGATGTTGAAATTTCATCCTTTGAATGTGAAACTTCAACTATCTCAGGTGAATTTTCATACATCTTTGGTGAACATCACAGAGGAAACTTTAAACATCACAGGTGAAATCTTAAACCTCACAGGAAAACCTTCAAACATCACAAGTGAAACTACAACCATTGCAGGTAAAACTTCAATATTTGCAAGTAAAACATCCACCATGACAGGTGAAACTTCAACCATTGCTGGTGAAACCTCAGCCATCTCAAGGAAATCCTCATCCATTGCAGGTGGTATTTTAAACATAGAAATTGCTACTTCGATCTTTGCAGGTGAAACTTCAAATATCTCAGGAGAAATTTCAAACATCACAGGTCAACCTTCAGACATTACAGAGGAAATTTTGCCCTTGACAGGTGAAATTACAAACTTGGCAGGAAACACTTCAACCATCACAACTGAAACTTCAACCATCGCAGGTAAAACTTTGATAATTGCAAGTAAAACATCAAAAAATGAGAGGTGAAACTTCAAGCATCCAGGGTGAAGCTTCAACATTTCAAGCAAACTTTCAAACAGTACAGGTGACAATTCAGCCATTGCACATGAAAGTTCAGTCTTTCCTGTCGAAACTTCAACTATCTCTGGTGAAATTGCAAACATCACGGATGAAACTTCAGCCATCACAGAGGAAAACTGAACCATCACAGGTGAAATTTCAAATGTCACAGGAAAAACGCAAACCACCACAGATGAAACTTCAACTATCATAGGCATCATTTCATTGTTCACAGTCTAAAATTCAAACATCAAAGGGGAAATTATGAACATGGAATTCAACCATGCTAAGTGAACATACAATAATCGAAGGTGAAATTTTAGTTATTCCCTGGTAGCATCAACTGTCACAGGCGACAGTTCAATCTGTGCAGGTGAAAAATCAATATTTCCAAGCAAAACGTCAACCATTCCAGGCAAAAATTCAGCAATGGCACAGGAAAGTTCAGTCTTTGCAGGTGAAACTTCAACCATCACAGGTGAAATTTCAAATGTTGCAGGAAAAAAATAAATCATCTCAGGTGAAACTTCAACAATCAGAGGTGAAATTTGGGCCATCACAGCTGCAACTTCAACCATCATAGTATTGAAGTGAACCTTCAATAATCGCAAGTGAAATTTTAGTAATTCCCTTGTAGCTTTACCTGTCATAGGCGACAGTACAATCTTTGCAGGAGAAAAAGCGATATTTCTAAGCAAAACATCAACCATTAGAGGCAATAATTCAGGCATGGCACAGTAAAGTTCAGTCTTCACAAGCGAAACTTGAACTATCTCACATAAGACTTCTAACTTCCATGGTGAAACTTCAATCATGACTGGCAAAACTTCAACTGTTGCAAGCAAAATTTCCAATATCACAGGCGAAATTTCATCCACTGCACAGGAAACTTCAAGAATCGCACGACAAACTTCAACCCTGAGCTGAAATGATTTAGCACTCAGGTGAAAAATCAGCCTTGCAGGTGATATTTCAGCATCGCAAGAGATATTTCAATCCTTGCAGGAAAATCTTCTACCTTTGGAGGAGAAACTTCAACCATCTCAGAAGAAATGTTAGTATTCTCAAGTGAGACTTCAACCATCAAAAGCGAAATCTTAGCCATCCAATAGGAATCTTCAAATATCACAGGAGCTACTTCATCCTTCACAGGCGAAATTTCTTCCTTCACAAGTACAGTTTCAAACATCGCAGGTGAAATTTCAGGTATCTCAGGAAATCACTAGCCATCCCCAGTAACATTTCAAATGTAGAAATTGAAACTTCAACCGTTGCAGGTGAAATTACAAACATCACAGGTGAAACTTCAGACATCACAGAGGAAATTTTAACCATCAGAGGTGAAATTTCAAACTTCGCAGGAAAAACTTCAACCATCACATGTGAAACTTCAACCATTGCAGGTAAAAGTTGATATTTGCAACTAACACATCAGCCATGACAGGTGAAACTTTAAGCATCACTGGAGAAACTTAAGCCATCTCAAGAAAAACCTCAACCATCACACATGACATTTCAAACATAGAAGCTGAAACTTCAACCTTTGTAGGCGAAGTTCAACTATCTCAGGTGAAAATTCAAACATCACAGATGAAACTTCAGCCATCACAAAGGAAAATTCAACCATCACAGTTGAAATTTCAAAAGTCAAAAGAAAAACCTACACCATCACAGTTGAAACTTCAATCATGGCAGGTGAAATCTGAGCCATCACAGCTGAATCTTCAACCATAATAGGTGACACTTCACTGTTCACAGGATAAAATTCAAACATCAAAGTTAAAATTTCGATATTTTAACATCAGAGTGCTTCTATTATAATATCACAATTGCATTAAGACATCACAATGGTATTAGGATATCACAATGGTATTATTGTGACATCACAATCATATTTCAACATCACAATGGTTCTATTGGGAAATCACAAGGGTATTATGACATCATAAAGGGAATTTGAAATCAAAATGGTACTAATGTGAGACAACAATGCAGGTGTGACATAAGAATTGTATTTTAAATTCACAGTGGAATTATTAAATCAGAAAGGCACGATTATGACATCACAGTGTTACTATTGTGACATCACAATGGAATTGTGACAAAACAATGTAATTATGACATTCCAATTGAACTGTTCTGATATCACAGTTGAACTACTGTGACATCATGATTTTATTTTAATATCAATATTTTTCTATTCTGACATCAGATTTGTACAATAACATCACAATTGTATTGTGACAACAGAATGGTACTACAGTGACATCACAATGAAATTATGACATCACAAGGGTACTTCGTTCACATCAAAATGAAACTATGAGATCACAGTGGTATTGTGACATCACAATGTTACTTGTGTAACATCACAATGTTACTACTGTAACATCACAATTTAATTACGACATCACAATGATATTGTGACATCATATTGGTACTACATTGATTTCACAATATTATTTGAACATCACTGTGGTTCTATTATGACAGCACATTGGTATTTTGACATCACAATGGTATTGACATCACAATGCGAGTATGAAAGCACATTGGTATTATTACACTGCAATTCAATTATGACATCACAAATGCAAAATAATGACATCACAATACTATTATGACATCACGATGGTACTGTGATATCACAATGGAATTATGACCTAGTGGAATGGTTGTGACATCTCAGTGGTACTACTATGATATCACAATCATATTTTAACATCACAATGCCTCTATTAGTACATCACAATGGTATTAGATTATCACAATGCTACTATTGTGACATCATAATGAATTACTGTGATCTCACAATGGTTTTGTGGCATCACTATGCTTCTATTATGCCATCACAATATAATGTGACATCCCAATGATACTACTGTGAAATCACAAGGCAATTATGACATCACAATGGTACTGCTGTGACATCACAATCATATTTTAATATCACAATGGTTCTATTCTGATATCACAAGGGTCCTATTGTGACATCCCAATGGTATTTGGATATCACATTGCTACTATTGTGACATCACAATGAATTACTGTGAACTCACAATGGTATTGTGGCATCACTATGGTTTTATTATGATATCAAAATGCTATTGTGACATCACAGTGGTACAAATGTGAAATCACAATGCAATTATGATATTACTATGGTACTACTGTGACACCACAATGCAATTATGCCATCCCAATGATATTGTGACATCACAATTTATGACATCACAAATGCCCTACAGTGACATCACAATACTACTATGACTTCACAATGGTATTGTGAGAATGGTACTACTGTGACATCACAATGCAATTATGACCACAAAATGGAATTATCAGCATACAGTGGTACTTCTGTTACATCCCAATGGTACAATTGTGATATCACATTCATTTTTAACATCATATTGGCTTTATTATGTCATCACAACTGTATTAGGACATCCCAATGGTAATATGACATAACAAGGGTAATAATGTGGCATCATAATGGTACTATTTTGACATAACAATGGTACTATTATGACATCACTACAGTATAAGGATATCACAATGCTACTATTGTTACATCAAAATGAATTACTGTGACCTCACAATGTATTGTGACATCACAATGGTACTTCTGTGAAATCACAATCGTATTTTCATATCACAGTGGTTCTACTCTGACATCAAAATGGTATTGTGACATCACAATTTTACTAATGAAACAAAACAATGTGATTTTGACATCACAATGGTATTGTGAACTCACAATGGAATTATGATATCACAAAGGTATTATTGTGACATCACAACGGTACTATTATGATATCACAGTCATATTTCAACATCGCAATGGTTCTATTTTGAAACCACAATGGTATTATGGCATCAAAATGGTAATGTGAAATCAAAATGGTACTAATGTGATATCACAATTCAATTATGACATAACAATGTCATTGTGACTTCACAATGGCATGGCGAATGCACAAAGGTACTATTGTGACATCACAATAGTACTACTATGACATCATAATGCAATTATGACATCACAATACATAACAATGCGATTATGACATCCCATTTGCACCATTGTGACATGGTGCAAATGATATGACATCACAATGGTATTGTGGTAACAGAATGGAATTATGACACTATAATGGAATTTTTGTGACATTTCAAGGTAATATTGTGACATCCCAATGGATCTGTTATTACACCACAATTGTGTAAGGACACCACAATGGTAAAATGACATAACAATGGTATTATTATGTCATCACAATTGTATTAAGTTATCACCATGCTATTACTGTGACATCACAAGGAATTACTTTGACCTGACGGTGGTATTGTTACATCACTATGGTTCTATTATCATGTCACAATGGTTTTGTAGCATCAAAATGCTACTAATGTGATATAACAATGATTTTGTAACCTCACAATGGAATTATGAAATCCCAAAGTGCTATGGTGACCTCACAATGGTAGTATTGTGACCTCACAATGGTCCTACTGTGATATCACAATGCAATTATGAGAACACAATGGATTTATGAGATTACAATGGTACTGTTGTAACATCAAAATTTTACTATTGTGATATCACATTCGTTTCCTAACATCACAATGGTTTTATTATGACTTTAACAATTCTATTATGACATTACAATGGTATTATGACATAACAATGGTACTACTGTGACATCATAATCGTACTATTTTGACATAACAATGGTACTATTATGATATCACAATGATATTAGGATATGACAGTGTTACTCTTATGACATCACAATGAATTACTGTGATCTCAAAATGGTATTGTGGCATCCCATTTGTACTATTGTTACTTCACAATCATGTTATGAAATCACAATTACTGTGATATCACAATGGTAATATTGTGACATCACATTGGAATTATGGCATCACAAAGGTATTATTGAGACATTACAATGGTGCAATTTTGACATCACAATTGTACTATGACCTCATTATTGTCTTTTTATATCACTATGGTATTATAACTTCACAATGAAACAACTGTGACATCACAATGCAATTATGACATCACAATGGTATTGTGACATCACAATCTAATTATAACAATTATTTTTAGGTGAGCGAGAGACATTTTCTTCAGTCATGTCGGTTTTGATAAGATATCCTGAATCAAGCATCACCCATGCTAATGAAAATCAGCATGACTTAAAAAATCAGCACTAATGAAAATCACTGGGTTAAACACATACACACAGAAACACAAAAGAGCAAACACACACATGCACACAGGGTAAAAGAAAGAGATCAGTTAGAAAAGAAAGGGCGTTAGTGAGAATAGGACAAGAAAAAAAATGAAAGTCTTGACTGCATATTTTAATTGGAATCCTAAATCAATTATTTTATTATTGTTTTTTAAATAATAACTCATAAACTTTGGCAGTAACCAAAACTTCTTTTACTTTGCCAAAAATTTTATCCTAACAATAAAGTTTCCGGTACAAACAACAACTACTAGGCATGATCTCAAGATATAATTAAGAAGTAATATCTAATATATCTAATACTATAGGAAAAGCCCTGTTTTTAAGTGAACTGTATTTAGGAAATCATTTAATATTCAAAACAATCCAATGATAAAAGCTCTATGTAGCCTCATTTCATAACTGAGGGAAAATGTCCATTTTAGAAAACTACTGATTGAGAATTCCAAGCCAGCATAAGTGCAGCAAATTAAATTAAAGAAGCCTGCTACAGAAAGAGTTCTGACAACACATGCAAGACTTAGGGACACTGAGGATGCTGGGAATCATGCCACATCTATCCTCATTTATTTTATCAAGTTCAAGACAGAAGAAAAAAAGAGAATGAATGCTGGAAGGTACACAAATTCTCAAAGGGCTAGGTTTTCTTACATGGAATTTTCTCATTCAACATCTGTAGCATAGGTTATATAGCATCATTTAAAAAGTCAAACTTTTACAAAGATGATATCATTTGTTCCAATTTGGTAGACTCATGCTAAATCCATGCATATTAAATTCCTACACTCATTTTCATTACACAGAATATCCATAAGTTCTTCATAATCTTAAATCTGTTAAGAGCCTTTGTTTATTATGCTTTTCTAAAATAGTTTAGAAATGTTCTGTGAATGTGAAAATTTAAATGAGTAGATTCACTATTAAATTTAAAAATTATAGAGGGGATGGAGGTGTAGCTCAGTGGTAGAACATTACCTAACACATACAATGCTCTAGGCCAGATCAACCATTATAAAGCAATGACCCTTTATTAGAGTTCCTCATGTTGTGGTGAAACCCCAATCATGGGCTTTTTACTCCCACTTAAAGCATTCCTTCCTAGACCCACAGTATACATTTTGGCACCTACCTGCAACTATTCCACCTCAGAAATACCAATTCTAACCAGGCCTGTCCTACTACAAAATATATTCCTTAAATATCACTTAGTTCATTGCATTTAAATATGGGAATGGTGCTAGCATTATCAAGATGTCATTTGGTCTACAACACAACTTTTCTCAATACTCTGATGAATGTTAAAAGCTTATCAATAAGGAAAGCCCTTAAACAGAAAGATGTGGTATTTTAACAGAAGTATATTCCTAAAGTGCACAGCATGCCATTATGTTAAGCCATAGAGCAAAAGGCTAGGGACACAGGTTAGAGGTGTTAAGTAGGTTTCCAATGTGAGTACAGATTCACCCATTCACTTCCAGCACTTCTATCCACCATTATGAGAAAATAACAGAATGAATATTAGCCTTAGAAAATTAGCCCACAATCCCACAGGATATGACTTTTATCAACTAAGGTTCAAAATGTAGTTTGCTTTGCCTTTACTTAGACCTCATTAATTAAAAATTTACTGAGGTCAATACTTTTCCCCCTTCCCTGAGGCTATTTCAAAAATATGTTTTGCAATTAAGATGATTTTATCAAGTTGGGTAGAGTGGTTTACATCTATAATCTCACCACTTGGGAGTTAGAAGCAGAAAGTTAGGAATTCAAAGTTGTTTTCAGCTACACATAGTGAGTTCAAGGGCAGCCTGGGCTACAGGAGACCCTATCACAGTGGTTCTCATCATTCCTAATGTTGAGAGTCTTTAACAAAGTTTCACATGTTGTGGTGAACCCCAACCATAAAATTTTTCATTGGTACTTCCTAACCATATTTCTGTTACATTTATGAATCATAATGTAAATATATGATATACAGGTTATCTAATATGTGACCCAGGTGAAAGGGTCCTTTGACTTCTAAAGGGGTTGTAACTCACAGTTTGAGAGCTGCTGCCTATCAAAAAGAAAAAAAGGAGAAAGGTGAGTGGAGAGGAGAAAGAAAATTAGAGAGGGTGGAAATTGCCTAGATTATTTTCTCAAGTTGGGTCTGGTGGTGTTGACCTATTACCAGCTACTCAATGTACTGAAGGAGGCAGCTTGCAAGATCAATGACTACATGGCAACTCATACAGACCCTGTCTCAAAAAATTAAATCAGGCTAGGACTAAAGCACAGCAGTAAGCCATTTAGACTGAATGCATGGAAACTCTACTTAAAAAAAATAAATAAATTAAAAAAAAATAAAAGTCATCCTACTCCAGTAGGACCTCATCCTAGCTAACTGCCCTTCAATGAAATTTTGTACCAGTAATATTATGTCATGAGACACTGGACTTTATGAATTCATTGGAACTTTTAGAAGGAATTCCACTCAGCCAATAATATCAGATAATAAGGATTACAAAGATAAAAAATCAAAAAAAATAAAAAAAATAAAAAATAAAAATCACATTCTGCATTTTACCCTGGAGTTTTTGCTTGTCTCCTAAATGATTTTTTCATTTGTGTTCATTATGGTTCTTGGTATCATAAAGTTCTGTGGTTTGCCTAAGACACAATGCCATGGATCCTCCACTACACTGCCACAAGCACACAAGATATTTTCCCTTTCTGATAAATAGCCTCCATGATTAGTCTATTTGATCCCATTCCTTGGACAACCAGTCTTTTTCACTGTCTCTACTGTTTTACCCTTTCTACTTGGTCCTTTTAGACAGGTTTCCTTCACTTAGGAATATGGAGTTCAAAGTCTGCATGTCTGTAGGACCTGATGGCTCACTTCATTAGTCATTGATGATATCCCATTACATCAAAATTCTTGAGTCTCTTGATCCCATGTGTCACCAATTACTGAATGATATTTTGGTTGCTACCAATTTAAAGATCATCAGTAAACTTGGTGCAAACATTGACAAGGTTTAAGTATTCAGATGAGCAAGTTAAATATTTGGGTATACTGCTGCAGAGCAGTAGGATAAACATATAGTTTGCTTTGTTGGTAATTCCAAACCACTTCCAAAGTAGCTATATCATTGTTTAGCCTGCATATCAATAATGTGAAGATTTTTTATTAGATAGCCACAACAATACCTGGCACACACTCAGACTGCCCTTAAAATTTAGCCATTCTAACATGTGTATTTCCTGTTAGGGGTTTTTACTTGGTTTTCTTTTTTTTTCTATTTTTTAAAATTTATTTATTTTTATCTCAATTTATTAATTTTTATCTCAATCACAGGTTAGGTACTTTGAATCCCAGGCGTAGCCCCCTCCCCCATTCCTTCCTACCCTCCCACTCCCTCCCTCATCTCCTTCTTCCCCGCCCCCTCCAAGTCCTACAACAGGGGAGGACCTCCTTCCCTTCCATCCAACCCAAGCTTATCCTGTCTCCTCAGGGCTGGCTGCAAAGTCCTCCCCTGGGATCTAGCCAGTCTGTCACTCCCCGGCTTATATGGGGGAGGGTCAAAGAGTCAGCCATCAAGATCATGACTGAAACAGTCCCTGTTTCCCTGAATAGGGTCTTCAGCCCTACACCAAGTTATCATGGGCCCCATCCGTTCGGGGGTTCCAGTCCACAACCACACATGGTCCTTGATTGTAGAAACCGTCTCTTACAAGACCCCTGTGCCCTGCTCAGTTTGGTCTTTGTGGAGCTCTTGTTCTCCCCAAGTCTCAACAACCTCCCCCAGATCTATCATTACTCTCGCCCTTTGTCAGAGGCTTGATCTCGAGTCTTAATATCCGCTCTGATACATCACTAC